>JASDQU011443961.1:7160-29453 GCA_032191745.1 Picea mariana
GGTGACAAAGACAGCGAAGAGAAAGCAAGGAATGGCCAAGTATGAAAAGTGATCGGATGGGCTTCAAAATAGGTTTATAGGAGATAATCAAGAGACGTGAGGACCCGATGGTCAAATTGTAGCTCTCAAAAATTTTGAGTGCAAACTGTGTAATGGGGAAGAGGGTATGATGTGAGAGTCTGGCTGTAAATTTGTATATGGAGGAAGTTTGGGTGCTCTTTGGAGGTCACGAAAAAATGGAAGTGCAATCTAGAGACCGCCTACCCCGGAATCCGTGATTAGAAATGTGGCTAGGTATGGAATGGGGAAGCGGTCAGTTGGAGTTGCGATATAAAAGCACAAGTGCACTGTGAAGCCATGAGTCCACTAACCCGCGCAACTAGACATTTTCGGTAAAACAACTAAGAAATAAGAAGGAGAAAGTAGAGGGAAAAGAGAAACGCGAATTTGGTTAAGTATAGAAGAGGGAAAAGAAGTGATAATATATTCAAATCTGTAATAGATATCCCATTTCCTGGAAAGATCTTTTATACATGTTTATGGAGAAGTTGTAAATTTATTTCATATACTTGGAAAGAAGTGTGAAGGTAGCGGGTACAGAAGAAAGCGACTAGGAATTGGAAATTGTCTGGACCCGCCAACCCGATGATCCACGAAAGAGATTCCAAGAAATGGCCAAGTCTGGAAAGAGGTTGGATGAGCTTCAAAATAGGGTGGCAAGGGTTCCCGAGAAGACATGAGGCCTCGACAGTCAAATTGTATGTATCAAAACTTTTGAGTGAAAAAAGTGTAACATGGAAGAGGGGATGATTTGGGAGTTCGGAAGTCAATTTGTACATTGTGGAAGCTGAGGTGTTGTTTGCAAGTCAAGGAACACTGGAAGTGAAGTCCGCCTGTTCGAGAACCCGCAAGAAAAAAAATCGTTGAGTATGAAATAGGGAAACGATATTCAAATTATACCTAGTGTATTGATATTTGTAATAGATATCCCATTACCTGGAAGGATATTTTCTGCATGTTTTTGGACAAATTGTCTACGAACAGTTACTACGACTGTCTCCTAGAGGCATGGTGAGTCGTTAGGATTAAATCTTAGTTATTGCATAGTTGGAAAGAAGTGCGAAGGTGGAGGGCATAGAAAAAAAAAGACTAGGAATTAGAGGCGTGAAAGAGATTCCAAGAAATGGGCAAGTATGGAAAGTGGACGAACGGGGTTGAAAATGTGGTAAAAATAGTTACCCAGGAGATGTGAGGACCCGAAGGTCAAATTGCAGGTCTCAAAACTTTTGAGTGCAAACTATGTATCATGGAAGAGGGTATGATGTGGGAGTTCGACAGTGAATTTGTATATCGCAGAAGTTCGGGTGTTGTTTGCAGGTCACAGAACAATGGAAGTACAATTTAGAGTGTGCCTACCTGGAAATCCGTGATCTAAAAAGTTGCTAGGTATGGAATGGGAAGTGGTCGGTCAGAGTTGGGATATAAAATCACGAGTGAAAATGTGAACCCGTGAGCCCGCCAACCCGCACAAATAGACATTTTTGGAAAAATGACCAAATAACCAGAAAGAGAAAGTAAAGGGGAAAAACAAATGGGAATTTGGTTAAGTATAAAAGAGGGAAAGGAAAGGCTAATATATTAAAATCTATGTATCATGAAATAATTTTGAATACAAATTGTGTGTCACGGAAAAGGGTATGATGTGGGAGTTTGACAGTGAATTTGTATATCGTGGAAGTCTGGGTGTTGTTTGCAGGTCACAGAAAAATGGAAGTACAATGTAGAGCCCGCCTACCCAGAAATCCACAATCTAAAAATTTTCTATGTATGGAATGGGAAGCGGTTGGTCAGAGTCGAGATATAAAAGCATGAGTGCAAATGTGAACCTGTGAGACTGCCAATCCGCACAGCTAAACATTTTCAGAAAAAACAACTAAATAACCAGAAAGAGAAATTAAAGGGGAAAAAAATGGGAATTTGGTTAAGTATAGAAGAGGGAAAGGAAGGGCTAATATATTAAAATCTGTAATAGATATTCCATTTCCTGGAAATATCTTTTCTTCATGTTTCTAGAGCTGTCAGCATTAAACTTTGGTTATTGCATACTTGAAAGAAGTGCGAAGGTGGCAGGCACAGGAAACAACGATTAGGAATTGGATATTTCATGAACCTGCTAACCCGACGATCCATGAAAGAGATTCGGACAAATGGCAAAGTATGGAAAGTGGACGGACGAGCTTCAAAATCGGGTGACAATAGTTCCACAGGAGACGTGAGGACCTGACGGTCAAATTGTATCTCTTGAAACTTTTGAGTGCAAACTGTATAATGGGAAAGAGGGTATGATGTGAGAGTCTGGTTGTAAATTTGTATATAGCAGAATTCTGGGTGCTCTTTGGAGGTCACAAAACAATGGAAGTGCAATCTAGAGCCCGCCTGCCTGAGAATCCGTGATTGGAAATGTGGCTAGGTATGGAATGGGGAAGTGGTCGGTCGGAGTCACAATATAAAAGTACGAGTGCAAATGTGAAGCCATGAGTCTTCCAACCCATGCAGCTACACATTTTTGGTAAAACAACTAAGTAACAAGAAGGAGAAAGTAGAGGGAAAAGAGAAACAATAATTTGGTTAAGTATAGAAGAGGGAAAACATGGGCTAATATATTCAAATCTGTAATAGATATTCCATTTCCTAGCAAGATATTTTCTATATGTTTTTGGAGTTGTATACTTATTGCATATACTTGGAAATCCCCATTGCAAAACCATCATTTTCTAGTCCAATATTTTATCCAATTACTTGTTTTCTATTGTGCTTTTACCATTAAAAAGGTTGTGAGAAAATGCGTTGTTGAAGATTAGTTTTTATCGCAACTTGTGGGAGTGATTGTGCTCTTGATACATTCTTGCATGAATTTGACATATTAACTTGTGCCAACCCGGGGATCGACGACCATAGAATTGGCTAGGTATGAAAAGCAACGGTGGTTGGACGGACTACCGTAAATCACAGTTGAATAGAGAACCTGTGTGTTGAGTTGTCGCTAGTAAAAGAATAATGACTGTGCATTGGGAAGGGTGGGAGTGTTGTGGGGATTGAAGAGAGTGATAAATGATTTGAAACTTAAGTGAAAAAGGAATTCCAGGAGTACGGGGTCGAATTGTAAATCACAGAAGTGTTGGGTGTAAAATGTATATCACAGAAGTGTTGTGTGCAAGATGTATATTATGGAAGTGTTGTGTGCAATATGTATATCAAGGAACAAGGAGCATAAGAATTCGATAGTGTTAAGTTGGGACCCGACAGTGAGATAATTGGCTAAGTGTTGAAAGGGACGGTGGTCGGTCGAGCTAATGATGTGATGATATAGATGAAGATTAGCTAACCCGAGAACCCGCGACTAATCCAGGAGCTGGAGAAAGTGAGGTTCAAGTTTAAAGAGATTTTGTCTATATTTATTTAAAATGTATTCATATTAATGTATCTTAATAGATTATTTCTGGTCCAAATGTAAACCATGTTCAAATTTTTGGATGAATTGTAGACGACTAAAGTTTTGGGTGCAAGATGTATATGGAGAAACTGTAGATGACCCAAGTTTTGGGTGCAAGATGTATATGGAGAAACTGTAGATGACGCAAGTTTTGGGTGCAACATTTATAATAGCGCCAACTCAGAGGTCAGTCGGGCTCCCGTAAATCATTGTTCAATAGGTTTTCTTCTTGTTAATGCCAACAAGTGAACATGTGTACTAAGTTGTCGATAGTAAAATCATAATGAACGTGCATTGAGGATGGTGGGAATGTGGCAGGGATTGAAGAGAGCGATAAATGTTTTGAAAGTTGAGAACCTAGGTATAGTGAAGCTTCCGATTTCCAGTGGTTTGGGGTCGAATTGTAAATGACGGAAGTGTTGGCTACAAAATGTGTATCACAGAATTGTTGGGTGCAAAATGTATATCATATAAGTGTTGGGTACAAGATGTATATCATGAAACATGGGGCATAATAATTCGATAGCGCTAAGTTGGGTCACCCCGGTGAGATAATTAGCTAAGTGTTGAAAGGGATGGTGATCGGTCAGGCTGTTGATGTGAAGATATAGAAGGAGATGAGGATCTGGTAGTCTGCTAACCGGTCAACCCGCGGGAAATCCAGGAGCCAGAGAAAATTAGGTTCAAGTTTAAAGGGATTTTGTTTATATTTATTTAAAATGTATTCATATGAATGTATCTTAATAGATTATTTTTGGTCCAAATGTAAACCATGTTCGAATTTGAATGGTGTTTTGGGCTCACAATTTTTGCTCAAACCCGGAAGCAATAGAGAAAAAAAATATGACTTTTCATTTTGTATATCGAAGAATATTCTGAAATATAGGAAGCTGTAATATATGCACAATATAGAATAGGAACATATACAGGGAAATGAGTGAATTTTAAGAAGAAATACAAATTTCAAATAACAACACCAAACATTGAAGATCACCATAGAACAACCTCAAATATTTATATTCAGATAAATTGGTTCACAAAATACAATTGAGAATATTTCCCAAAAATAGTTGTCTTTGGATTTGTAAAAAAATATATAGTTCATTACATATTCTGTGAAATAAAAATGTGTTTGACATAATGACTGGGATTGGGACTGTCGCGGACTACAAAGAAAAGATGTACAATAATTAATTTTATAGAAAGAAGAAAGTTAGTGATGGAAACAACAAGACCTGGCAAGAAGAAAGAGAAAATTGTTAGTCCTTGGTTAAATATTTGTTAGAGTAAGTGGATGGAGACAAAAGAATTTGATCAGTATCAACTTACTATGATGGTGTCCCATGCCTTGCCATTTTCTTTTTGATGTCCTTTTATGGATTTCCTCGGCTTTGACCTCCATTGGTAATCTGGTTGACAACCTTTTTGAACCATTCTTCGATGTAGCTCCTCATGGGCACTACGTTGATTTCATGATAGATTTTTATACCGAACAATTCACTTTCAAAGTCCCTTATATCAATAGACAGGTTGTGCAATGCTTCTTGAACATCTTGGTTTTTAATTGCATAATCAACTAGCCATGTTTTCACGTCATCTTCACCATATTCAAGAATTCGATAGAAATTTTCAAATGATAGTTTTTTATAGATATGAAATTGATCATCAAATGCTTGCTTGGTTAAAAAAAAATGAGTTGAATATCAATTTAGGGTCCTGGACTTCATTGGTGTTGGCAACTAGATCTATCTCAGTTAGCTTCTTGAATAGTTTGTCTCTTCTAGATATGGCCTGGCTACATGCTTGAACAATACCATTGAGGTTCTTTACCTTTTCTTCCAGCATGCGTTTATCTGGTCTATTCAATTGAAGGAAGGGAGATCCTCATGTCTTCTTCTGAATTCCATCATACTTGTAACTTTAACACCAAATGGTAAAACTGTATCGAGGTAGAAACATCTCCCAAGCCTTTGTTATTAATTCCATTCTTCTGTTTATATTATTTTCCACATAGCCTCGAGACGATGTGAGAAGGCTTGTTGATCCTTTTAACTTTTCCACAAGTGCGATGGCCTGACCATTGCCAAAGGAGTAGCAAACAGTGGAAGAGGCATTAGAGTTGCCTCCAATTCTTTGATTCGCTCCTTTAACATGACGTTTTTTGTTTCAAGGCCGCTGATAGAGTTGTCTAGAGTGTCTCCAGTTGCTCGGTGTATCTGGGAGATCTGGGAAGGGCGCATGTTGCATAGGTTGATATCTAAATGAGATTTCCATTTCTTATTCTTTATATCTTTCTTTTCAATAATCAATTTTTTGGATTCGTTGTCAAAAACAACGCTCTGAAATGCAAAAGACTCTTCTTTGTCCAATGTATCTATGCCAATTATTTCCATCCCAGGATTGTGCGGAGAAATTCTCTCTAGTTGGTCGTCATCGGAGAATATTTTTTCAATGTCAATTTCTAGTTCCATATCTTCGAGGGAGAGATTGTGGATATCAATTTCTCCCCTCGGTCCCTCCTGTTCTTGGACTATTGTTTTCCATTTTTTGATCACGAGAAGTTTGTGAAAACTTTCAATTTTATCGGAGGGAGGGTTCTTATCTCCTCCTCCACCTGAAGAGTTGTGTGTGACCTTGTTACTTGGGTAGGTCGTTGGAGTACTGCTCCAAGATGTTGTGGTCTTGGGTGTGGCGGTCGGGGATTGGGCACTTTTTTCACCCGGGCCTTTTCGTTTCTTCTTGGGAGAGTCATTGGTATTGGCACTGAGTTCATTCAGGATAGTGTCAGTGAAAGAACTATTGAAGTGGTGCCTGACCATGAAATCCCTAACTTTCCAAGGTAGAGAGATGAATTGACTTTTTCTTTTTTCATGGGAAAAATGCAACCAGTAGATGTAATGCCTTTTTATTCCATAAAAAAACATTGTACCATATATGTGACATGGAAGGAAGCAAGGATTTTGTTTAGACCCAAAAATCCGTATAACATTATAGTTCTCCATTTCTTCTAGTGTGCCTTCCTATCCTGGAAGATTGTCAGCTGGACAACTGGGGAAATAATTTCCAAATATCAATGCTTTAAAAACTAAAACAAAATCATTAAAGACTTTATAAAAATGTTGGCAAGAGATGTGTCTCCATAATATCTGGTATGAGAATGTTACTATGTCAAATTCACAGTTCAACTTCTTACACATATATAGTTTAGGGAATGGGTAGCAATTCGCCACGACAAAAATTAAATAAGATGACATAAAGAATTTGTTATGCCTTCTGTATTGCAATAAGTGGGAAGAGATTTCAATGGAAATCAACTTGCGAAAATGGAAGATGGCTTCTTCCTTGACCATAAAATATAAAATATACAGAATGATCCGAGAGATGTTGGTTGCACTTTCTTGTCTCATTATCCTCGTGAAAATCCATGCAATTTTCTGAAAAAGGTTTTTAAATGCACTAACATGTAATATGGATATCTCCCGAGGAGCGCCCGTTGGGTTCTGTAAGAACTTAGGCAAGAGGTCCAATCCGTTACCATGCTTCTTTAAGAACTATCTGCAACTCTCACCCTTGAAAGTAGTCATTGGGTCGGGAAGTGTTAACTTCTTTCGAAATACTTGATGCGATAGGGAGACTTGGGAATGGTTGCCCATTTGGATAATCCACCGGTTTGAAATATAGTTCTTGGCACAACACATGACCAACTCCTTAAAGTAAAAAAATTCGGGGACACAATTTTCCACTGCAATTCTAGATGTCGAGATAACTTTCTTTTGGGAAGAAGGGGACAAGTAGTAGTCATAAGCTATGGACCACTGAAAACTCTGGTCCTCGCGCCCAAAAATATTTAGGGTATCTCCACAGAAATGTTGTCGAGCTGCAACCATAAGGTGATGAGAACGTTCCTTTTCTCTTCATAGTATTTAAAATGGATGTTGCAAGATCATAATATAATCTTCGATAAATTTTGGTTCAATGTGTTTAATGGGAGATGTCCTCGACCTTTTTCCTTTTAATGCCAATATTTTTGATGTGTCTAGTGAGTCATGACTAATAAAGGCATAATTAATGTGCATTGGGAAGTGCACAAAGTTGGTGCAGATGGATGACAACGAAAACTACTTCAAAAATTTTGTGTACCTGGAAGCCCGGTAACCCGCGAATCTGTGAGAACAAGAGCTGAACAATCCACTAAGTATGGAAAGTCGAGGTACAATTCTTTGAAAAAGTTGAAGTAAATAACAATTTTTCCGAGCTGAACATCCATATACCTAATAAAAATAAATAAATAAATAAAAATCAGATGCCATAATATTGACCTCTACAAGTAGGTTTAGTTTATGGATCCAAATATGACTTACTTCAAGCGATTGGGGTGCACGAGGGGTGCCTGTGAGAAAAGATAATGTTTTGATAAAGATTTGTTTATATAGCTACATGTGGTAGTAATTGTGTGATAGTATTTAGAATGAACACTGGAGGATGGTAATATAATCTCTCGTAAATATTTGTTTAATGCATTTTAATGGGAGATGTCATCCATCTTTGGCCTCATTAATGCCAATCTTTTCAAATCTAATAAAAGCGTAATCAATTTTCATTGGGAAAGTGTGTGAAGATGGCAGGCAAATCGAGAAAGTATGGAAAGGCGGGGAAAACATTGTCAGCTTTGTAATATACCTGGATCTTGAGAAAATTAGGTTCAAGTTAGAAGATAATTTGTTTATATTTACTTAAACAATTTTCATATTATTTTATTTTATTAGTATTCTTTGTGGCCCAAATGCAAACTATGTTCAAATTGGAAGGGTGGAGCAACATTTTCATATGCAAGCATACTCTCAAATATGTGAACCTGTAATATATGCACAATACTAAAGAGGGGCATCATGTCAACACCTTTGTACATGACAGGGGGCCAGCACAATATTGCATTCTTGCTATGATGATGCCTTGAAAACTAAAATAAGAAACTAATCAGATTTCATAGTATTCTCCCATTAATGCATTTTAATGGGAGATGTCCTCGAGATTTCCATGTATTAATGCCAATATTTTTGAACATCTGTGGTGAGTCGTCACTAGTAAAATCATATTTAATGTGCATTAGGAAGGGGCAAAGGTGGCGGGGATGGAGGGGAGTGAAAAATTCTTTGGTACTTTTTTGAACCTGGGAGTTTGTGGTCGAATTGTAGATCACCCAAGTTTTGGATGCAAGATGTATACTCCAAACACAGGGCATGAGAGTTTGATAATGCCTACCCAGTAACACACGGCCATAAAATTGGCTAAGTAAGGAAATGAAAGCGGTCAGTCAGACTCGTGATGTCAAGATATAGATGGATATATAATTTTTGAGTCCGCCACTTGGGAACCCGCTATCATAGAAATCCGACTAAGTATAGAAGAGGAAAAAAAGAAAGGGAGCGAAGAACTTTATGCTTGATAGAAGAATACTTTGCCTGATAGTTGTCAAGCGTTAGAAACACATTGACTATGGGGCATGAGAGTTCCATAGGGCATAGCTGGGAATCGACAGGCGTAAAATTGGCTAAGTATGGAAATGAACAACAGTCGGTTGGACTCATGATGTGAATATATAGATGGATATAGAATTTCTGAGTTCACAACCCCGCGAACCCGCGAGCATAGACATGCGACTATGTATAGAAGAAGAAATGGATAATAGAGGGGAATAAGAAAAGAAAAAAAGAGACAAGTATAGAAGAGACAAAAAATGGAGTAAATAAATTTATGCATCATAGAACAACACTTGGTCTTAAGTATGGAAAGGCGGTCCGGTCAGACGAAGTTATCATAGACAGAGTGAGGCTTGCAAGTTGGAGGAGTCTGGGGTTGAATTGTAGATAACCAGAGTTTTGGGTGCAAGATGTATATCTGAAAACGGGGCATGGGAGTTTGGTAATGCCTTCAGGGGAACCTGCTCCCATAAAATTGGATAAGTGTGGAAATGAACTGCGGTCGGTCGGAAGCGTGATGTGAAGATATAGACGGATGTAGAATTTTTCACTCCGCCACCCCGGGAACTCACAAGCATAAATATGCGACTAAGCATAGAACCAGAAATAGATAATGTAGGGAAAAAAGAAAAGGGAAGAATAGGTAAGTATATAATAGGAAAAATAAAGGGATAAAAGAAATGTATTCCTCACACAAGAACACTTATTCTGATAATTATCAAGCTATAGAAACACATCAACTATGGGAAAAATATTTTCAGCCATGGAATATAGCTCGAGCTCAACAAACCCCGGTTCAAGATAAAAGAGATGTTGTTTATATATATCTCAACAAGCAATAGACAAAATATATGACTTAGCACATTTATATGCAAGCATTCAGACAGAGTCATTGCAGGTAGAGTGAGGCCTGGGGGTTCGAGTTCGGAGTCGAACTGTAGATAACCGAAGAATTGGGTGCAAGATGTATACCACGAACAAGGGGCATGAGAGTTCGATGGCACTTACGAAGGAACCTATGGCCATAAAATTCTCCAAGTATGAAAATGAACAGCGATCGGTCGGACTTGTGTTGTAAAAATATATATGGACATGGAATTTGTCACTCCGCCATCCCGGGAACCCGCGAGCATAGATATGGGACTAAGTATAGAACCAGAAATGGATAATAGAGGGGAAGAAGAAAAGGGAGAACATATAAGTATAGAAGAGGAAAAAGAAAGGGAGAAAAGAACTATATGGCTCACAGAGCAACACTTAGTGTGATAATTATCAAGCGATAGAAACACATCAACTATGAGAAAAACATATAGTTGGACAAATTGGACAGTGTATGCAGATCAAATTTTTTTTGTAACCATACCTCTTAGTCTTAGGCATACGCATTGTATTTTCTGCAGCATGCACTCCATCCTTGTGCCCAATTACATTGTTCTTGTTTCAATGTAGCAATACAAAGAATACAATGGACCTGAAAGCAAGTTACTACGTAGGAACACATGAAAAAAAAGATGGAGTACAAATTTATTTATTTGAATAAAGCAACACAGAAAATAGAATTGACACAAAGACAAGTCAATATACAAGAAGATATGGAGTATCCAAGGAAAAAAAAACGGAGCTGCAAATTAGTGTAACAAATATAGACACAATAAATGAAAAACAATTGGATATGGAACACCGGTAGAAATATTCACCTTTGCATGGATTCGTCTACACTTTTGGTTAAGAGTTCTTTGTCGTGTCCAGTTTTCCAATTTGTTTCTATGAAAAAAAACACAAAACAAAATGGACATGAACATAAGTTGACATGTAAAGAAAAAAGCAAGGAATATGTCCATAGAGTAAATACAATAGAATAAAAGGAATAGAGTAACAGATAGTCTTAGAAGAATGTACAGTTTTTGTTTTTTGTTTTTTTTGTTCATCCATGTTTGTGTATATATAAAAATTTGTGTAAAACAAGTTTGTGCCTAAAATCAATTACAAAGAAGGGAAAACTATTAAGTTGGATAGCTTGGTTTTCTGCAACAAGATAGACATATATGCTTTGAAACATAGAAATATGATTTTGCAATATGTTTGATGTATATTTCATAATTCAAGTGCAATACCAATTGTATCGTGATTAGACTAGTATGTGTACAAACCAGGGAAAACCAAGAAGTTGGATAACTTGGTTTTTTGCAACAAGCTAAACATATATGCTTTGAAACATAGAAATATGATTATGCAATATGTTTGATGTATCTCTCGTAATTCAAGTGAAATACCAATTATATCGTGATCAGACATGTATGTGTCTAAGATAAAGACATTGTATTGAGAAGTGGACACATTCGACCATACATAGTCAATAATTGTGTTTTGTACATGGCTTGTTTGTTCAAAAGAAAGTGGAAACTCTATTTGCACATGTATTTTTCCAATTCTTTTGTTCTGGCATTATTTTGTAGTATGTCAATATTGAAGTCTCCTACAATGACAATGGTTTCGTTCAGATGAAAATGGTCCAATGCATTGGAAAGAACATTTAGTATGTTAGAGAATGTTGCATGGGGAGAAGCATAGAGATTCAGTATTGCAATTTCTGATCCATGGAAAAATACTTTTGCAAGCACCATCTCAACATTGTTTTCTTAGAAATGTATTTGCTCCAAAATTGTGACATGTTTTTTCACCAATATCATCRCCCCATGTGTAATTTAACTCGATATGCAACTATGATTTGGAAATTGCTTGTTTTGCATGCATAATGCCATGTATGTTTCCTGTAAGCATAGAATATCGGATTGCATTGTGTCATAGTCATTGAGTATATCATCCATATGTGCATGTAAGMTGCGTGTGTTAAGTGAGAGAATTGATACATATGAGTTTGTTTGTATGGATTGGTAATCATACTGYAGATRCCACTTTGCGGTAGTCCTGAGGCGTTGCATCTCAATATCAACTTTGTGTTTGACTTTGAAGTTATCTTTTGTAAGAGGACTTAGTAAATACAAGGAGTCTATACTTCTGACATGGGGCAATGTTGTGTATACAAGTCCATGTATTCGAATTCCAGCATGCTCAAATGCAACACTATCAAGTGTTAGTCCTTGCGATCTATGGACTGTACGTGTATATGCAAGTTTAATTGGAAATTGTTTTCAAATATTCAGTCGACCTGTCTTTGTTGATGTCCATACTAGTTTTGATATTCACAAGATAGGTGTCCAATTGCTTGTAGTGTTTGAATTATATAGATAATACAACTTGTTTGCTTGTCGGTGGACTATATGTGATTCATGTAACTTAATCCACAGGACATCACGTTTTTTTGTTTTGGTATAGCCTTTGAGTATTCCATTTGCACCATTGACCAAGCCATCCTATGAATCATAGTTGCAGGCATATATTTCAACCAGTATGTCTACTTTCAGGACAAGTTGCAAAGGTAAAGTGGTTGTATGTTCATGACGTGGCACATTTCCATGGTTTTCTTCTTCGAGGTCAATTGAATTGATGAAGATATCATCGCCAAGCATGATCGATAGCATGAACCTGTTATTCATTGCAACATCCCTATTCATGTAGAACATGTAAGGGAAGGTTGGGTTTGTTGGTGCAAATCGCATGCACCTCGAATTGATATATGTTAAGTCATCATGTGGTTGGTTGTTTGTCCGCATTCTATTCATAATTTCAATAAATGTTTCATATATCTAGTGCATTGTGGTATGCAATTCAAAGTATTTAATATTGTCATTCCAGAATTCACACGTCACTATTTTCATGTTGACCGTAGGTTGTTCAAATATCAAAGAATATTGGACTGGTTGTGTCTGGTAATGATCCCCACAGAATATCATGTCAATGTTTCCAAAGTACTTCATGTGCACATGTTTTATGTTTCTTATCCGGTTGTCAATGGAATACAAGAAGTGACTTCCAATCAAATATGCCTCATCTATGAAGACAAGTTGCAGTTCGTCATAAATATTAGACAAGGTATCTAACATTTCCTTGCTGAGTGGAAGAAACTGTGACTTGTTAAAAGGCATCAAAAATGCAGAGTGGATTGTTGTTCCACTTGCATTATATGCATCTTTTCTTGTGTATGAAACTATTAGGCCCTTTGGTTTCATAGGAATAGAGGAATTGTTTGAATCATAGATTCATATAAGCATTTGGAATAGTGCTTTTGTTGTGAATGTCTTGCCTACTCCTACTCCGCCTGTAAGGAACAAGTGCATAGGAGTGTGCATTCTCAAACATTTTTTAAGCACAATGTCCTTTAGAATTGTTTGATGTTCTCGATTCAACAGACGTCTAATTTTGTGGTATTCATTATTTTTAATAAGGAAAGGATGTTTTGTGACTTTAAAGCCAATATTGATATGTTTTTCAACGTTTCCTACTTGAGGACGAGGCAAATCTGCTTGCAATTCATAGGACTCGCAGGGAGTTCTGGTTGTTTTTCGGATTGTGAATGTCTCATCAAGATTGTCAGGGTTTTCTAGTTCATTAACTACACTTTCTAGATCATCCCATGTTGGATTAACATTGTAAGTAAATCTAGATTCATTGGTTTTCACTATAGTCTCAGAGGGAACATACGCATCTTCCCATGTAGGGAAGTTATGCTTTATGTGTTTTCATTTTCATCGAATGGAATGTATAACAATAGTTTTTCTCTACAACAGTTTTCATAGTTAGTATGTTTGTTGTATTTGACAACCCGTATCATAGAGGGTTTTTTTATTTTTGATATGGGTGCACCATCTTTTTTGTAATGCGATACAAATTCTGCTAAGAAGATATGATTACTAGGATATGGACGCTGGAGGTAATGATCAATAATAGAGCGACATAGCACGTCCTCTAAATTGCCAGGCTCTTGTTCTAGAAAATACGGTGGTTTAAGCACAAATGTGTGTTTCTCAAGTGGAGATGTGTTTATGAAGACACATTTTCTTGAACTACAATTGAGGAGCAGAGAAAGTGCAAAGTGGACTTCTTGTTGAGCAAACATTTGTTGAAGATTAAGTAATGTATTAACAAGCGTACGTATCATTTGTATAACATCAATATGACTTCTTTCATGTTCTTTCTGTATTCTTCTGAATGCACTTCTCATAGATTTGTCAACCTTTGTCATATACGAGGTATAGTACGATGTTGCAGCATATGCATTGAGGACATATTGCGCATCTGTATTTGCATTCTACATAACTGGCATGTCCTTGGAGAAATTGTTGTTCCAGATATGGGAAAGTTTTTGTTTAAGGAAAACTGTTGGTTGTCTAAGCATACATTGTATGGCTTGTATGTACTCATCTTCTGTTAGATTGAGCTCTGTCAAGAAGTCATCGAAGCTCATTAAACCATCAAAGTCTCGTTGTTTTAGAAATGCGAACAAGGATCTAGATTTCTCAACGAAAACATTGTCCTCTAAACTAAGTGGCTCTATGATTCTTTTTTTTCTCATTGGCGACACGGGGAAGTTGTATCTGCAATGTGAGTTTTTTCATTTTTTACAACTTTTTGTATGATAATGTCTATGAACTTTGGCAAGTTCTAGATCCAAATGATATGTGTTTCATGTTATGTATTTGTCCACAAACTGTTCGATCTGTGAGTTGTTGTCAGCTCTATAGATCGGTGCACCCTCTATCCACAACAGTGTGTGGTCATGCTCACTCCCCCTATTTTGGAATTTAGTCACAAAAACGTAGTTTGATATTTTTACGAAAATCATTTCATCATGGAATATCAATTGTCTCAAAGCATTTATCTATGTCTATAGTAGTGAGTACATGTCACTGGGTATTTTCTTATGAGGTAGACAATGCTATCATTTTCCAGTGTATCATTTTGTTTTTTTATGTTTCTTGTTCTTATGAAAATTAGATACTACAACCATCAATGGATCCCAATGATGCTTTGCACTTGTAAATGTGATGAAAAATGTTGGCGGTCCCAATTGTCAGATCATTGCACAAATAGTTTTCTTGTTTTGTTGCAAATAGTCAGGAGAGATGCAAATGTTTTTGAAATCTATGTATCCAATATCAGATTTCAAGATTTTTTCTAGGTTTACTTTGTACTTGACATCTTTGGCCAACAACTTTCTTCCTTGTAGCTGGCCTTTTCTTATTCGCACCCACATGCAAGACAACACTTGCTCTATTATTATGCGCATTGTTTTAAAAAAAAAATTTGTTATGTGACAGGAGAAGTCACCACTTGAATGTAGCAACTTCCATTGAACTATTTTATGGTAATTGAATCATTTTGTAATGTCACTGGGATGTGGATCTCCATAGAAAAATGTTGGGAAGTTCATTTCCTTAGCAAATTTGTCCTTGAATATCCCAAGTGGGTGTTTCCCCTCAGCAGGTGCAATTTTGAAAATCTTGTCTTGCAAGTCACCAATGCGTTGTGAATCAGTGAATCCATCTACCAATGTCTCAACAGGTGCTTCAGTATCTGATTAATCGCTTGTATCAAATTTACTAGCAGTTTCGAGAGTATGTGCAGAGTTTCCATCCCCTTCTCCGAGAACATTGTTCCAGTTCTCATTTATACAAATGTTTTGTGTTTTGTACAAGGCCCTGGAACATAATTATTTTAATGATTTCATGAAAACATGCACACACACTTTACCTGTTTGATATGCAATCTTGTATTGCAAGCATCTTTTGAGAGCCACAACAATTGTCATTGTATCGCTAATGAATTGTAGCAAGGTTTTTTGCACAACATCTAGTTGGAAAGGCACATTAATAATTGATCATGTTCAACCCATTTGGGGTTGTTTATAATTTTTCTTCCACCTATAATTGCATTTCAAAAGGATTGTACAGTGTAAAGCCGCAAAAAATTCACATCGAACTATGTTGCTACCAAATAGAAAATTGCATTGAATAGACTATCTCCACAACTAGATGCAATAGTTGTTTCTATCTGCAAGCCATGGCGGTGTACACGATGCATACTTTGTTTCCATTGCGATTCAAGGTCTTTACAAATGAGGGACAAGTAAATATGAGGTCCTCCAAGATTGCATATGGATAATTTTCTATACAGTAGTGGTTCATAATAACCACTGACAGGATTGGCATCATGAAACAAGATGCAATATGGATCGCTGGATGCAGTTATGTTGAACAGTAGATATCTTGTTTTTCTTGTCAATGACCACATTCCAATTGATATATTGAGCCACTTAGACAACCACTGTATATAAAATGCATCTCTCCAAAGTCTCGTCTCATGTGTAGGCAAAATTGAAGATGTTGACAACCGCATCTTTGAAAAATATGTAGTGACATCATGTATTCCATGCAACTGCCAAAGAAAGTCATATGCCAATTCATATTTATACGAATCCAATGCCTGAGCGTCACCATTTTTTAAACATCCTAATAAATAATATATCAATCCATTGCGGAGGTCAGTCGAGGAATAACAGAAATGCAATAGAACCTGAAATGCATCGAAAAGGAAATTCCCTGCAGTATAAGAGAATGCATCCAATCTAAAAATCCCATTGCTATGAAATACCTGGTTGATGTTGTCATACACAATGGAGTCTATATCTATTTCATAGGACTCAAAATCTTACTTGTTTCATCTCTTAAACTGTGATTTTCAAGATGTTTCTTAGCTATATTCAGTTTATATGCAAACAGAGAAAAGAAAAAAGAAAAAACAAAAAACAAAAAAAAGAGAAACAAAAAACTACAAGTGTGGAACTCCATACCAATTCCGTTATCTATCCTTCAATCTTATTCTTTTCAAATTCAATCCTCCCTAGTCACCACAGCATATGACAAGCAAACAAACGTACAGTGAATAGTGAACCAAACAGAACAGACAACGCAAATAAATAACACTATAAATTTGTTGAGCAGAGAGACTGAGTATTCAAGGTATATCATTTTTGAACCTATTACTACCGTGCATCCTACAAGATTTTCAGAGGCAGAAGATGCTTTGCAAGACACAAAGGATAGGACAAAGGCAACAGGTGGACAGAGTTTACCCTGGCAGATGCTTGTCCCCTGTGACAACTCCAAACTCGTTTTCTAAAAACCTTTGCATTTCTATTTTGGAAATAGCTATGGCACGATATCCAAAAAGTGGAAGTTGGAATATGTGATTGGAAGGGAACAACCTCGAAAAAACGCACCAAACGCATGGTTTCTATGAAAAGAAAATAAGAGGAGAACATCTGGTTTTCTTCTTTATATTTCATTGTAGTTGTGACAGATCTGGGTTTTGTGTCCAACATTGACATTCAAAGCGGAATAATACATTTGGAAGGGAACAGACTAGGATAAATGCACAAAACGTATGGTTTCCAGGAACAAATAATATGATAAGAACATTGGGAAATAATTCTCCAAAGGTATGGTTTTCAGGGGCATGTAAAATGAGGAGTTTTCTTTTTTATATGTCACCGCGGCTACAACAAAGGCAGGTTTTGTATAGAACATTGACATTCAAGAAAAAGGAAAATATTATGGTTGTAGCAGCCACACAGAAAGATTTTCTACAACATTATTTCGAGGCAGGGACTCCTAGTATTGAAAATTCTTTCTTGCAAGCTGCAAATAGCAAGCAACAAATAAGGAACAAAAATGAAACCATGGCATGGAAACTTGCCTATCAATGAGGGATGATAGAAGTGCAACTCCAAAACCTGCAAAACACAACAACAGGTCCAACTGCTTGCAAAGTTGAAGAACAACAAACTAGTGAACAACCAGGAAGAGGTCCAACTGCAGCTGCAGGACCTCAACTTTGCAAAGTTGAATCAAACAACAACAGCCAGACTCTTTTTATCTTTTCATGGGAACATGAACACATGTTATCACTGGATCACTAGGGTGACCAAAATAATGTGTAACAACTGAGGTTTCAGCTACCAGTCCCTCTTTTCTTAATTGATCTCTCCTCAGGATGGGGGTGAGGCTTAATGCCTAGGGGGAGGCCACGTGCTTCTCTCGGATTTGTCATTATATAAGAATGTGATTGTGGGGCCATCAAAGGTGGTTTGGATTTACACCTCTTTTGAGCCCACAATTCACCACCTTCTACCACGTAGCTCTTCCTCTATACCATGGTTTCAATTGTGGGATCGCTCAAGAATTTTATCGTTCGAGCATGTTTCGTCTCTGCAATGAAACGTGGTTGTTGATTTGGTCAAGATATTCGATCTGGGTGCACCTGCTAAATTTAGCGCCACTAATAAATTTTGTCTTCCCACCAATTCTAGGATCCATTAAAACCGCACATGGAGATGGCGCTAATCTTGGCACTTGAACAAGAACACTTCCCAGAGGATGATCTCTTGCAGCTAACATGGTGGCCTGACGTCACTATGATGACATGTCGTGGACAGAGGGGTGACATGTGTCACTTGAAAATCGGCTGAAGACATGTCCAAAAAATGCTTGAAATGAGTGCCATGTGTCAGCGCTAAATGGATTCCACGTGTCTCTAACATATGAGTGCCACACGTCAGAACTAATGGGTGCCAAGTGTCTTCGACACTTCGGAGTCAGGGGGGTCTGCATATAGAGTTTTCATAACTCACAGAGTAGTATGGGCCCGGGTGACTTGGCGGCCGAAAATGAATTCCATGTTGCCACCATCTAGAGGGATAGATGGCAAAAGATATGTAACTTCGCACAAAAGTACTTTGGAGGAAATCGGGAGTGGAGAAGATGAAATTCCCGAAGCCTGAAATCCTGAAGTAAATCATGATCATTCGATCTGGAAGGACGCATGGTTCTTGATCTTTAACTTCAGGAAAAAGTACTTCAGAGAAAATCAAGAGTGGAGAAGTCAAAACTCTTGAAGCCCTAACTCCCGAAGTAAATCATGACCGTTCGATCTAGAAGGACGTGTGGCACTTGATATGTAACTCTGGGGAATCCACCTGGTCTTTAAACTGTGCACAACTTTGACATTCTGAATGCATAATTTCCGTTGATCTAAACTTCTCCTAGGATCTCCACCGTTGAAAAATGAACCCGCTCGCTGCTTGTATTTCAGCCCAAAATAAACTGCCTTTGAATGTTGCGCTTTATGCTCATGGTTGTCACATGTATCAACAAAGGTCTTGGATGAATTATTATGAGATCAAGAAAACATGATGACCAATACTTTGAACCCAAATCATGATAAGCATTTATCCTTTGAGAAAATCAGAAAAACTTTGGGTCGAGACTCAGTCAATCAAGAAACCAAGGGAAACCAGGTCTTTAAACAAAAAAGGGAAAAACGACTTTACCAGTCATAAGGGAAAAATTATAGGGCTTGGTATGCGATAAGAGAGAGAGAGAGGGAGCAGGGGTGCAGACTTGGGTATTAACAACAACTACATGTGACCCTTGACAACTTCATGTAATAACATTGGCTCCATAGGGGATCGCATGCTCCCTGTGAGCTTCCAAGAACAAGAAGTTTTAGTGTCTTCTCATATGGCTATGGGGTCACTTATTCAAACAAAAATAAAATAAAAGTGATATTTACAATGCATGGAAATCCAATCATGGCTAAGGCATAATATTTTTTTAGAAATCACCCATGCACAGGGCCACCAAAAACTTCAGAATCCTCCAAGTTCTGCAATTTATAAGTGTTATTTGAAAATACCTCGGAAATCTTGAAAGGACCAATCCATAAGGCCTCGAATTTACCATGTTTTCCTTTGTCTTGCTTGGATGCATCCCATTGAGCACTAGATATCCCAGCTGAAAATCTTCCTTGCTTACCTTCTTGTCAAAGGCTCATTTTATTTTCTGTTGATGGTCATGAGCTTTATCAAGTAGTTGCTCCCTAGTTTGTTGTACTTCTACCAGTTGTTGTATCCTTCTGACCATATCATCAGGTTCTCCTTAGTAGTCCTAGAGGAATTTTACCACACGAAAGGAAAGCTGAGTAGGAAAAATAGCCTCAACCCCATACACAATATGAAAAGGGGAAACACCAAGTGACCTTTTTATTGTAACTCTATCATCCCATAAGGCAAATTTCAGCTTTGATTCCCATGCTTTCTTGTTGTCTTCTAACAATTTATTGATGATATTTATGAGGCTCTTGTTAGAGAACTCTGCCAAACCATTTACTTGGGGGTAGTAAGAAGTATAATGGACTAATGCAATACCATACTATTCATAAAACTTGATCAATGGTTCATCTTTGAAGGAGGCAACATTGTCAGTAACAATCCTTCTTGGACAACCAAATCTGGACATGATATCTTCAAGAAAGCTAATTATTACCTTATGGGAGGCACTCCTTGTAGGGATGGATTCTATCCACTTGGTGAAATAATCAGTGGCAGTCAAAATCCACTTGTACTGACCACTTGAGTCTATGTGGATTTCTCCAATGAAGTCAAGACCCCACTATTGAAAAGATCTAGAAACCACCATAGGTTTCAATGACAAAGATTTGAGTTGTTGCTTTCCAGAAAACTTTTGGCATTTGATGAAAGCTATAATCTTTGAACAAACATCAGTAAAAAGGCTAGGCAATAAATACCCATCTCTGAGTATTTTATAAGCTGTGGTCCTCTAAAAATGATGGCCCCCACATAAGTTGTCATGAAAATAAGTTATGTCCCTTTGGGCCTCCTGTGGATCCATACATCTCAAAAGAACTCCTAGAGGATATTTCCAATACAAAACTTGGTCAAGGAGACAATATTTGATTTCTTTGAGATTTAAATATCTCACCTTGTTCTTGTCCAAGCCATTAGGAGGCCACAACTTCTGCACAAAATGTATGATGTCCTTATACCAAGTGCATTCTTCCAAGATAGGGATTTCATGAGAGATTTTATCAACATTCTTAGCTTGCTGATTTTATGAGTTTATGCTCATAAAATTAACCCCCAAAGCTTTACAATTTGATTCAGCCAACAACTTGGCTAAACCCTGGCCTTTCACCAATTTAGTTGGCTTTATTTCAAGGTCAAATTCCAGA
Organism: Picea mariana; assembly: GCA_032191745.1. Classification (NCBI taxonomy): domain Eukaryota; kingdom Viridiplantae; phylum Streptophyta; class Pinopsida; order Pinales; family Pinaceae; genus Picea; species Picea mariana. The sequence goes on from JASDQU011443961.1 coordinate 28,122, forward strand.
ATTTTAGAAATCCATTTTCATCTCTTCCCATCTATGTCAGGTTGGATCAATATCTCTTTCACTGAGGCTGAAGGGACATATGAAACAATATTTGAATGCAGAACATATACTCTGGAAGCCTTGAGGGCTTTGACCAAATCATAAGCCTCATTTTCCGTGATATCATATCTCATTTATGTATCCCTAAATGCTCTACTGAAAAAGGAAATAGGCTGCTCTAACCCCTCTGTATTTTTCTTTAGCAAAACAACAACCAATGTATCAAACGAGGAAAAATAAAATATCAAAAACTCCTTAGAATAGTGAGGGTTGATGTGTTGATTAAGGTAGGTTTTCATTGATGTCAACCCTTGAAGAAATCCCTATAGCACAAAGGTTTGGGTAATGGACCCAAGATTGTTTGATGTAAATATGACTTATTATTGTTTTGTCATGGTTTATAAGAAGTAAATATGGATGAACTCCAAATTGGTCCCCTTATGGTGAAAGCCCTCATGGGAAGACGCTTTGCAAAGTAAGAGAACCCATGCTTAATTGTGGAATAATTAGATGAAGGACAATGAATTTGTCAGGGAAACTATCCTAGATGGATAGTGTTTGTCATGTCATTTTCGGTGGTATGTAGAACATCACATAACTCCTCACGGTTAGAGAGTTATGACCATGCGAAGTTGGAGAACCCAAGTTTGGGCAATGGACCCAAGTTTGTTTGATGGATAATGGTATTATTTTTTCTATATTTGAAGGTAATACTATTCTATATGGATAGTACATGTCATTCCATTTCTGGTGGTATGTGGAATGTCACATAACTCCTCACGGTTTGAGATTTATGTCCTTACGAAGTTGGAGGAACCTCATATGTCATCTAGAAGCCCCAAAAGGTCAAAGTAGTCAAAGTGGTTTAAGAAATTTTAAAAGGTAAATAATAAAGTGAAGTGATGAGTGTATTATAATCATAGATGATTTTAGGGGCGAAATTCCGCTCATGGGCGAAATTAAGGGGCCTCTAATTTTTTATTGGGCGAATTTTTTGTATTAGAGTGATTTTTTTAAACTTATTTCATTAGCCCGTAATTTATTTTAGGGTAAAAATCGTGTACAGGGTTAGCCCATGTTTTTAGGAGGGATAGAGGAAAACAAATTATATTTAGCCTCTGAAATTTGGAGGAACAAGCTTCCATTAGCCAAATTTCTAGAAATATGGGAATTTATGATAGCTTCTTCGCCCTGCCATTTGGTAAAATCGGGGTTTATGGTTTAATTTCGCCCCAATTTTGTGGTATGGGCAGTGGGCACTCAGCACTGGGTAGCTACAGCCTACAATCTTCC
>JASDQU011443961.1:29473-40760 GCA_032191745.1 Picea mariana
GTGTAGAACATGTAAGGGAAGGTTGGGTTTGTTGGTGCAAATCGCATGCACCTCGAATTGATATATGTTAAGTCATCATGTGGTTGGTTGTTTGTCCGCATTCTATTCAGAATTTCAATAAATGCTTCATCTGTCTAGTGCATTGTGGTATGCAATTCAAATTATTTAATATTGTCTTTCTAGAATTCACACGTCACTATTTGCATGTTGACCGTAGGTTGTTCAAATATCAAAGAATATTGGACTGGTTGTGTCTGGTAAAGATCCCCACAGAATATCATGTCAATGTTTCCAAAGTATTTCGTGTGCACATGTTTTATGTTTCTTATCCGGTTGTCAATGGAATACAAGAAGCAACTTCCAATCAAAGATGCCTCATCTATGAAGACAAGTTGCAGTTCGTCATAAATATTAGACAAGGTATCTAACATTTCCTTGCTGAGTGGAAGAAACTGTGACTTGTTAAAAGGCATAAAAAATGCAGAGTGGATTGTTGTTCCACTTGCATTATATGCAGCTTTTCTTGTGTATGCAACTATTAGGTCCTTTGGTTTCATAGGACTAGAGGAATTGTTTGAATCATAGATTCATATAAGCATTTGGAATAATGCTTTTGTTGTGAATGTCTTACCTACTCCTACTCCGCCTGTAAGGAACAAGTGCACAGGAGTGTGCATGCTCAAACATTTTTTAAGCACAATGTCCTTTAGAATTGTTTGATGTTCTCGATTCAACAGACGTCTGATTCTGTGGTATTCATTATTTTCAATAAGGAAAGGATGTTTTGTGACTTTAAATCCAATATTGATATGTTTTTCAATGTTTCCTACTCGAGGACGAGGCAAATCTGCTTGCAATTCATAGGACTCGCAAGGAGTTCTGGTTGTTTTTCGGATTGTGAATGTCTCATCAAGATTGTCAGGGTTTTCTAGTTCATTAACTACACTTTCTAGATCATCCCATGTTGGATTAACATTGTAAGTAAATCTAGATTCATTGGTTTGCACTATAGTCTCAGAGGGAACATACGCATCTTCCCATGTAGGGAAGTTATGCTTTATGTGTTTTCATTTTCATCGAACGGAATGTATAACAATAGTTTTTCTCTACAACAGTTTTCATAGTTAGTATGTTTGTTGTATTTGACAACCCGTATCATAGAGGGTTTTTTTATTTTTGATATGGGTGCACCATCTTTTTTGTAATGCGATACAAATTCTGCTAAGAAGATATGATTAATAGGATATGGACGCTGGAGGTAATGATCAATAATAGAGCGACATAACACGTCCTCTGAATTGTCAGGCTCTTGTTCTAGAAAATACGATGGTTTAAGCACAAATGTGTGTTTCTCAAGTGGATATGTGTTTATAAAGACACATTTTCTTGAACTACAATTGAGGAGCAGAGAAAGTGCAAAGTGGACTTCTTGTTGAGAAAACATTTGTTGAAGATTAAGTAATGTGTTAACAAGCGTATGTATCATTTGTATAGCATCAATATGACTTCTTTCATGTTCTTTCTGTATTCTTCTGAATGCACTTCTCATAGATTTGTCAACCTTTGTCATATACGAGGTATAGTACGATGTTGCAGCATATGCATTGAGGACATATTGCGCATCTGTATTTTCATTCTACATAACTGGCATGTCCTTGGAGAAATTGTTGTTCCAGATATGGGAAAGTTTTTGTTTAAGGAAAACTGTTGGTTGTTTAAGCATACATTGTATGGCTTGGATGTACTCATCTTCTGTTAGATTGAGCTCTGTCAAGAAGTCATCGAATCTCATTAACCCATCAATGTCTCATTGTTTTAGAAATGTGAACAAGGATCTAGATTTCTCAATGAAAACATTGTCCTCTAAACTAAGTGGCTCTATGATTCTTTTTTTTCTCATTGGCGACACGGGGAAGTTGTATCTGCAATGTGAGTTTTTTCATTTTTTACAACTTTTTGTATGATAATGTCTATGAACTGTGGTAAGTTCTAGATCCAAATGATATGTGTTGCATGTTATGTATTTGTCCACAAACTGTTTGATCTGTGAGTTGTTGTCAGCTCCATAGATCGGTGCACCCTCTATCCACAACAGTGTGTGGTCATGCTCACTCCCCCTATTTTGGAATTCAATCACAAAAACGTAGTCTGATATTTTTCCGAAAAACATTTCATCATGGAATATCAATTGTCTCAAAGCATTTATTCTATGTCTATAGTAGTGAGTACATGTCACTGGGTCTTTTCTTATGAGGTAGACAATGCTATCATTTTCCAGTGTATCATTTTTTTTTTATGTTTCTTATTCTTATGCAAATTAGATATCGCAACCATCAATGGATCCCAACGATGCTCTGCACTTGTAAATGTGATGAAAAATGTTGGTGGTCCCAATTGTCGGATCATTGCAAAAATAGTTTTCTTGTTTTGTTGCAAATAGTCAGGAGAGATGCGAATGTTTTTGAAATCTATGTATCCAATATCAGATTTCAAGATTTTTTCTAGGTTTACTTTGTACTTGATATCCTTGGCCAACAAATTTATTCCTTGTAGCTGGCCTTTTGTTATTTGCACCCACATGCAAGACAACACTTGCTCTATTATTATGCGCATTGTTTTGAAAAAAAAAATTGTTATGTGACAGGAGAAGTCACCACTTGAATGTAGCAGCTCCCATCGAACTATTTTATGGTAATTGAATCGTTCTGTAATGTCATTGGGACGTGGATCTCCATAGAAAAATGTTGGGAAGTTCATTTCCTTAGAAAATTTGTCCTTGAATATCCCAAGTGGACGTTTCCCCTCAACAGGTGCAATTTCGAAAATCTTGTCTTGCAAGTCACCAATGCGTTGTGAATCAGTGAATCCATCTACCAATGTCTCAATAGGTGCTTCAGTATCTGATTAATCGCTTGTATCAAATTCACTAGCAGTTTCGAGAGTATGTGCAGAGTTTCCATCCCCTTCTCCGAGAACATTGTTCCAGTTCTCATTTATACAAATGTTTTGTGTTTTGTACAAGGCCCTAGAACATAATTCTTTTAATTCTTTCATGACAACATGCACACGCACTTTACCTGTCTGATATGAAATCTTGTATTGCAAGCATCTTTTGAGAGCCACAACAATTTTCATTGTATCGCTAATGAATTGTAGCAAGATTTTTTGCACAACATCTAGTTGGAAAGGCACATTAATAATTGATCATGTTCAACCCATTTGGGGTTGTTTATATCCCCAGGGTTTGATTTGTGCAAATGCAATTCACAAAGACACAAGTCTCTCTTCCATTTCCGTAAGCACACTTACAACTGGTAGTGGTGTATTACATCTTATTTGGTCAGGCATTGCAAATTGTGGCAGTTTTCCATTTTCAAGTGACCGTTTGCATGGAAGACAAATTTTGCCACTGGAAAATGTTTTATCATTTAGTGTCAAGCGGAGGTATTCTGCTTCCAAATAAGGCATGAAATACTTAGTGTTTTTTGTGAAATTCAATTGATCGCAAATTGCACATGCAATTGAAGGAGTGTATTTGATTTGTTTCACATAGGTCTGTCTTGCATCTTTCTTCTGTAGGGAAGTATGCGTAGAAAGTGTTTGTTGGTTTTCATTTGTAGCAGTGCATGATGTTGGTTCTAGCCCCTGAAATGTGATTTTTTCCTCTCGGACAGTGCCATGACCATTGTGGGATATGTGATCGTGCCTGTTTCTCTTGTGTTGTGCACGAACAATTTTTTTTAGGTTGTGATATGTCAGTTTCTGTCTAGAAGGAAGCATAGTAATGTATTTTTTTCTCTCACGTATGACCTTTTTCAAGTTGGGATAACTTAGTCTATGTTTTTTGTTCAAGGCCAGGATGACCTCATGGAAATTGGGATGAGTTTCATTATGATTAAATAGCATGTGACGCTTATGCAGATTCGATGTGGTTTGGATGGAATTGACACTGGACCCTGAACCGATAGTATTTTCCATACCACTAATGTATTTTTTCCTCTCACGTATGACCTTTTTCAAGTTGTGATAAGTTAGTCTATGTTTTTCGTTTAATCCCGATATGGCCTGATCACAACTGGGACGAGTTTCACGTATGACCTTTTTCAAGTAGTGATAAGTTAGTCTACATTTTTTGTTTAAACCCTGTATGGCCTCATCACAACTGGGACGGGTTTCATTCTCATTAAATAGCATGCTACGAGTATGCACATTCGATGCGGTTTGGGTGGCATGGACAGTGGACCCTGAACCAGTGGTATTTCCCCATCAAAGGTTGATAATAGATATGTGGCGTATTTGTTTTCAACGAGACGATGTCAATTGTTCAATCGTAGTTTGAATCAATACACTAGGAATGGACACTGTCATCTGGAAGGGCCGACCAAACCTATATATTTACTCTAAATATGATAGATAGTCATTGCAAACAGAATCTGCCACCCTCTACATTTCCTTTTTCATATGGCAGTGCCATGTTTACAAGGTATTCTTTCCAACTTCCAATTGTCGGCATATTTTCTAGGATATATGGAAAAAGGTGTTGATGCAAACAACTAAAATCTTGTTCGCTTCCACCTATAATTGCATTTCAAAAGGATTGTACAGTGTAAAGCCGCAGAAAATGCACATCGAACTATGTTGCTACCAAATAGAAAATTGCATTGAACATACTATCTCCACAACTAGATGCAATAGTTGTTTCTATCTGCAAGCCATGGCGGTGTACACGATGCATAATTTGTTTCCATTGCGATTCAAGGTCTTTGCAAATGAGGGACAAGTAAATATGAGGTCCTCCAAGATTGCATATGGATAATTTTCTATACAATAGTGGTTCATAATGACCACTGACAGGATTGGCATCATGGAACAAGATGCAATATGGATTGCTGGATGCAGTTATGTTGAATAGTAGATATTTTGTTTTTCTTGTCAATGACCACATTCCAATTGATATATTGAGCCACTTAGACAACCACTGTATATAAAATGTATCTCTCCAAAGTCTCGTCTCATGTGCAGGCAAAATTGAAGATGTTTACAACTGCATCTTTGAAAAATATGTAGTGACATCATGTATTCCATGCAACTGCCAAAGAAAGTCATATGCCAATTCATATTTATATGAATCCAATGCCTGAGCGTCACCATTTTTTAAACATCCTAATAAATAATATATCAATCCATTGCGGAGGTTGGTCGAGGAATAACAGAAATGCAATAGAACCTGAAATGCACCAAAAAGGAAATCCCCTGCAGTATAAGAGAATGCATCCAATCTAAAAAGCCCATTGCTATGAAATACCTGGTTGATGTTGTCATACACAATGGAGTCTGTATCTATTTCATAGGACTCAAAATCTATTACTTGTTTCATCTCTTAAACTATGATTTTCAAGACGTTTCTTAGCTATATTCAGTTTATATGCAAACAGAGAAAAGAAAAAACAAAAAATGAAAAACAAAAAAAAGAGAAACAAAAAACTACAAGTGTGGAACTGCATACCAATTCCGTTATCTATCCTTCAATCTTCTTCTTGTAAAATTCAATCCTCCCTAGTCACCACAGCATATGACAAGCAAACAAACGTACAATGAATAGTGAACCAAACAGAACAGACAACTCAAATAAATAACACTATAAATTTGTTGAGCAGAGAGACTGAGTATTCAAGGTATATCATTTTTGAACCTATTACTAGCGTGCATCCTACAAGATTTTCAGAGGTAGAAGATGCTTTGCAAGACACAAAGGATAGGACAAAGGCAACAGGTGGACAAAGTTTACCTTGGCAGATGCTTGTCCCCTATGACAACTCCGAACTCGTTTTCTAAAACCCTTTGCATTACTATTTTGGAAATAGCTATGGAACGATATCCAAAAAGTGGAAGTTGGGATATGTGATTGGAAGGGAACAACCTCGAAAAAATGCACCAAACGCATGGTTTCTAGGAACATAAAATAAAAGGAGAACATCTGGTTTTCTTCTTTATATTTCATTATAGTTGCGACAGATCTGGGTTCTGTGTCCAGCATTGACATTCAAAGCGGAATAAGACGTTTGGAAGGGAAAATACTAGGATAAATGCACAAAATGTATGGTTTCCAGGAACAAATAATATGATAAGAACATTGGGAAAAAATTCTCCAAAGGTATGGTTTTCAGGGGCAGGAAAAATGAGGAGTTTTCTTTTTTATATGTCACCATAGCTACGACAAAGGCAGGTTCTGTATAGAACATTGACATTCAAGAAAAAGGAAAATATTATGGTTGTAGCAACCACACAGAAAGATTTTCTACAACATGATTTCGAGGCAGGGACTCCTAGTATTGAAAATTCTTGCTTGCAAGCTGCAAATAACAAGCAACAAATAAGGAACAGAAACGAAACCATGGCATGGAAACTTACCTGTCAACGAGGGATGATAGAAGCACAACTCCAAAACCTACAAAACACAACAACAGGTCCAACTGCTTGCAAAGTTGAAGAACAACAATCTAGTGAACAACCAGGAAGAGGTCCAACTGCAGCTGCAGGACCTCAACTTTGCAAAGTTGAATCAAACAACAATAGCCAGAATCTTTTTATCTTTTCATGGGAACATGAACACATGTTATCAGTGGATCACTAGGGTGACCAAAATAATGTGTAACAATTGAGGTTTCAGCTACCAGTCCCTCTTTTCTTAATTGATCTCTCCTCAGGATGGGGGTGAGGCTTAACGCCTAGGGGGAGACCACGTGGTTCTCTCGGATTTGTCATTATATAAGATTGTGATTGTGGGGCCATCAAAGGCGGTTTGGATTTACACCTATTTTGAGCCCACAATTCACCACCTTTTGCCACGTAGCTCTTCCGCTATACCATGGTTTCAATTGCGGGACCGCTCAAGAATTTTATCGTTCGAGCATGTTTCGTCTCCGCAATGAAATGTGGTTGTTGATTTGGTCGAGATCTTCGATCTGGGCGCACCTGCTAAATTTAGCGCCACCGATAAATTTTATTTGCCCACCAATTCTAGGATCCATTAAAACCGCACATGGAGATGGCGCTAATCTTGGCACTTGAACAAGAACACTTCCCAGAGGATGATCTCTTGTAGCTGACGTGGTGGTCTGATGTCACTATGCTGACATGTCATGGAAAGAGGGGTGACATGTGTCACTTAAAAATCGACTGAAGACATGTCCAAAAAATTCTTGAAATGAGTGCCATGTGTCAGCGCTAAATGGATTCCACGTGTCTCTAACATATGAGTGCCACACGTCGAAACTAATGGGTGCCAAGTGTCTTCGACACTTCGGAGTTAGGGGGATTCTGCATATAGAGTTTTCATAACTCACAGAGTAGTATGGGCCCGAGTGACTTGGCGGCCATAAATGAATTCCATGTTGCCACCATCCAGAGGGATAGATGGAAAAAGATCTGTAACTTCGCACAAAAGTACTTTGGAGGAAATCGGGAGTGGAGAAGCTGAAACTCCCGAAGCCTGAACTCCTGAAGTAAATCATGATCATTCGATCTGGAAGGACGCATGGTTCTTGATCTGTAACTTCAGGAAAAAGTACTTCAGAGAAAATCGAGAGTGGAGAAGTCGAAACTCCCGAAGCCTGAACTCTCGAAGTAAATCATGACCGTTCGATCTAGAAGGACGTGTGGCACTTGATATGTAACTCTGGGGAATCCACCTGGTCTTTAAACCGTGCGCAACTTTGACATTCCGAATGCATAATTTCCGTTGATCTAAACTGCTCCTAAGATCTCCACCGTTGAAAAATGAACCCGCTCGCTGCTTGTATTTCAGCCCAAAATAAACTGCCTTTGAATGTTGCGCTTTATGCTCATGGTTGTCACATGTATCAACAAAGGTCTTGGATGAATTATTATGAGATCAGGAAAACATGATGACCAGTACTTTGAACCCAAATCATGATAAGCATTTATCCTTTGAGAAAATCAGAAAAACTTTGGGTCGAGACTCAATCAATCAAGAAACCAAGGGAAACCAGGTCTTTAAACAAAAAAGGGAAAAACGATTTTACCAGTCGGAAGGGAAAAATTATAGGGCTTGGTATGCGATAAGAGAGAGAGAGAGAGGGAGCAGGGGTGCAAACTTGGGTATTAACAACAACTACATGTGACCCTTGACAACTTCATGTAATAACATTGGCTCCACAGGGGATCGCATGCTCCCTGTGAGCTTCCAAGAACAAGCAGGTTTAGTGTCTTCTCATATGGCTATGGGGTCACTTATTCAAACAAAAATAAAATAAAAGTGATATTTACAATGCATGGAAATCCAATCATGGCTAAGGAATAATATTTTTTTAGAAAGCACCCATGCACAGCACCAAAAACTTCGGAATCCTCCAAGTTCTGCAATTTATAAGTGTTATTTGAAAATACCTCGGAAATCTTGGAAGGACCAATCCATAAGGCCTCGAATTTACCATGTTTTCCTTTGTCTTGCTTGGATGCATCCCATTTGAGCACTAGATATCCCAACTGAAAATCTTCCTTGCTTACCTTCTTGTCAACGACTCGTTTTATTTTTTGTTGATGGTCATGAGCTTTATCAAGTAGTTGCTCCCTAGTTTGTTGTACTTCTACCAGTTGTTGTATCCTCCTGACCATATCATCAGGTTCTCCTTGGTAGTCCTGGAGTAATTTTACCACACGAAAGGCAACCTAAGTAGGAAAAATAGCCTCAACCCCATACATAATCTGAAAAGGGGAAACACCAAGTGACCTTTTTATTGTAACTCTATCATCCCATAAGGCAAATTTCAGCTTTGAGTCCCATGCTTTCTTTTTGTCTTCTAACAATTTATTGATGATCTTTATGAGGCTCTTGTTAGAGAACTCTGCCAAACCATTTCCTTGGGGGTAGTAAGGAGTATAATGGACTAATGCAATACCATACTATTCACAAAACTTGATCAATGGTTCATCTTTGAAGGAGGCAACATTGTCAGTAACAATCCTTCTTGGACAACCAAATCTGGACATGATATCTTCAAGAAAGATAATTATTACCTTATGGGAGGCACTCCTTGTAGGGATGGATTCTATCCACTTGGTGAAATAATCAGTGGCAGTCAAAATCCACTTGTATTGACCACTTGAGTCTAGGTGGATTTCTCCAATGAAGTCAAGACCCCACTATTGAAAAGATCCAGAAACCACCACAGGTTTCAATGACAAAGATTTGAGTTGTTGCTTTCCAGAAAATTGTTGGCATTTGATACAAGCTATAATCTTTGAACAAACATCAGTAAAAAGGCTAGGCAATAAATACCCATCTCTGAGGATTTTATAAGCTGTGGTCCTCTAAAAATGATGGCCCCCACATAAGCTGTCATGAAAATAAGTTATGTCCCTTTGGGCCTCTTGTGGATCCAGACATCTCAAAAGAAATCCTAGAGGATATTTCCAATACAAAACTTGGTCAATGAGACAATATTTGATTTCTTTGAGATTTAAATATCTCACCTTGTTCTTGTCCAAGCCATTAGGAGGCCGCAACTTCTGCACAAAATGTATGATGTCCTTATACCAAGTGCATTCTTCCAAGCTAGGGATTTCATGAGAGATTTTATCAACAATCTTAGCTTACTGATTTTATGAGTTTATGCTCATAAAATTAACCCCCAAAGCTTTACAATTTGATTCAGCCAGCAACTTGGCTAAACCTTGGCCTTTCACCAATTTAGTTGGCTTTATTTCAAGGTCAAATTCCAGAATTTTAGAAATCCATTTTCTTCTCTTCCCATCTATGTCAAGCTAGATCAATATCTCTTTCACTGAGGCTGAAGGGACATATGCAACAATATTTGAATGCAGAACATATACTCTGGAAGCCTTGAGGGCTTTGACCAAATCATAAGCCTGATTTTCCATGATATCATATCTCATTTATGCATCCCTAAATGCTCTACTGAAAAAGGAAATAGGCTGCTCTAACCCCTCTATATTTTTCTGTAGCAAAACAACAACCAATGTATCAAATGAGGAAAAAGAAAATATCAAAAATTCCTTAGAATAGTGAGGTTTGATGTGTTGATTAAGGTAGGTTTTCATTGATGTCAACCCTTGAAGAAAGCCCTATAGCACAAAGGTTTGGGTAATGGACCCAAGATTGTTTGATGTAAATATGACTTATTATTGTTTTGTCATGGTTTATAAGAAGTAAATATGGATGAACTCCAAATTGGTCCCCTTATGGTGAAAGCCCTCATGGGAAGACGCTTTGCAAAGTAAGAGAACCCATGCTTAGTTGTGGAATAATTAGATGAAGGATAGTGAATTTGTCAGGGAAACTATCCTAGATGGATAGTGTTTGTCATGCCATTTTTGGTGGTATGTAGAACATCACATAACTCCTCACGGTTAGAGAGTTATGACCATGCGAAGTTGGAGAACCCAAGTTTGGGCAATGGACCCAAGTTTGTTTGATGGATAATGGTATGATTTTTGCTATATTTGAAGGTAATACTATTCTATATGGATAGTACATGTCATTCCATTTCTGGTGGTATGTGGAATGTCACATAACTCCTCACGGTTTGAGATTTATGTCCTTACGAAGTTGGAGGACCCTCATATGTCATCTAGAAGCCCCAAAAGGTCAAAGTAGTCAAAGTGGTTTAAGAAATTTTAAAAGGTAAATAATAAAGTGAAGTGATGAGTGTATTATAAATTATAATTCAAAGTGAATACAAGATAACTTATTTCAATAATAAATTTAATGGATAAATTAGAAGTGGGTTAACTCTAAAATAAGGAAAGTGGGCCAAGTGACCTCGAAGATGTTTTTAAGGAAGCTACTTGGAGAGTATAAATAAGAGGCAAGGCTCTCTCATTTTAAACACACTTGAGCATATTGAATATATATAGGTGTCTGAGGTAACCAAGGATATCTAAGTCAAATTTCTGAGGGAAGGTGAAGAAAATAAGGCCGAAATGAAAGGAAGGATAAATTATTTTGATGGTGCTTTATAAGGGTACAGTCTGTAGTATGTCGTGTAATAGTTTCATATCAATTCAACGAATATTTCGTGTGAGGCATGCTCTACAAGGTCGCTCTCTAGAATAATCCAGAATTCAACAAGGTCTATTATAGAGCTACAAATCATATTTGGATGATGAAATTGATGAGGGCTTTTGGTTGAGGTACATGTTGAGTACATGGTTGAGACAAGTAGTTGATGAGTTGGCACATACATGAGGTGTATAGTTGATGATGTTGGTACATATTGATGAGTCATAGTTGATGAGTAGTTGA
>JASDQU011443963.1:6414-19651 GCA_032191745.1 Picea mariana
GGAGGAAAGAAAAGCAAAAGGTTTATTCTTTAATTGTGACAATAAGTACAGTAAGGGACATAAGTGTGGTGAGAAGAAATTATTCTACATAGATTGTGAAGAGGAAGAAGAGCAAGAACAAGAACCATCTCAAGATGAAAACACAAAAGCAATTTCATCTGAAGAGTTGACTCCCACGATATCGTGTAATGCATTGGCTGGAATTAGCACTCCTCAAACCCTCAATATTAAAGGATACAACAAAAAGAAAAAGGTAATAGTCCTAATTGATTCTGGCAGTACTCATAATTTCATTCACTATAAATTAGCCAAAGATCTCAATTGCTTTGTATATCCAGCACCAGAGTTTCAATTAATTATTGCAGATGGAGGAACTATCAATTGCTCAGGAAAATACAATAAGATCAATCTTACTATGGGGGAATATGTAATGAATAGTCCAATGATTGCTATACCGATGGGTGGTGCAGATGTTGTACTAGGAATCCAATGGTTACAATCATTAGGAACAGTGGATTTTAATTTTCAAGAACTTTTCATGAAATTTTTATTAGAAGGAAAATAAATTGAGTTAAAAGCTATCACAGGGAAGCTCGATAAGGTGATAATCTCTAACGACATGACAAAATTATGGAAAAAGGGGCATCAAGGCATTATTGCACAACTATGCTCACTAGATGTTCAAACATATAAGCCATCTATTCCTCAAGATCTCCAAAGGATCATTGATAAGCATTCCAAAGTATTTGAAGATATTCCCAAAGGTCTCCCACCCACTTGAAATTGTGATCATGAAATTCACCTAATTCCTGGGAGTGTTCCTCCTAACATCAGGTCATATAGATACCCTTACGTCCATAAGAGTGAAATTGAGTGCATGGTTGAAGAAATGTTAGAGGCTGGTATTATTAGACCTAGCCAAAGTTCTTACTCTGCACCAATGGTAATGGTATTCAAGAAAGATATCTCATGGCGTATGTGTCCAGATTATAGAGATCTCAACAAGATCATTATTAACGATAAGTTTCCCATTCCCGTTTGTTGAGACAATTTTGAATTTTTTTATCTATAAGGCCTAAATTTTTCTTTTTCGGGTTTCATATTTTCACAAAACACGAGTTTCGTTATCAATCCCAAACACACGACACCTTTTTTAAAGAGTTTAATTATTTGGATAATAGGATGTCAATGATTGATGGATTTTCAGGTTACAATCAAATTGCCATCAGTGATCTCGATAAAGAAAAAACCGCCTTTACCACTCCTTGGGGCACATTTATGTATGATAAAATGTCATTTGGATTGAAGAATGCAGGTGCTACTTCTAAACACACAATGGATATTGCTTTTGTTGGTGAATGGGACAAATTTGTAGTCATCTATTTGGATGACCTCACTGTTTTTTCTAAATTGGATGAAGACCATCTGATTCATCTCAAACATACATTTGAAAAATGTCACAGGTTTTATCTATCATTAAATCCTAAGAAGTCTCACTTCGTTATGCAAGAAGGGAAGTTGTTGGGTCACATCATATCTCGAGATGGAATTATAATTGACCCTAAAAGATTTGAAGCTATAGATACAATAGCTATTCCTAGTAATGTGAAAGAAATTCAGTCATTCTTAGGAAAAATAATTTTTTTGAGAAGATTTATTCCTAACTTCGCTGAATTCATGAAATTGATTACAGATATGCTCAGGAAAAAAAGTGAAGTTAAATGGACAGCAAAAGACAAAGCATCCTTTGCCCATATCAAGAAGGTTATAAGTGAGGCGTCGATACTAGCGAGCCTCGATTATCTCAAATATTTTCTTATTTTTTCATTTGCCTCTGAACACACACTCGCCGTCATACTCCTTCAGAAGAATGAAGAAGGTTTCAAGCAACTGATAGCCTTCTTTAGCGAAAGTCTCCGAAATGCCAAACTCAAATATAATATAACGGAAAAACAAACATATGCTATGGTAAAAGCATTAAAAGTTTTCAAAACTTATGTTTTACATTTTAATGTGATTGCATATGTACCCACTAGCTCTGTAAAAGATATTTTGGGTCAAGCAAACAGTGATGGAAAAAGAGGAAGATGGCTTGCCAAAATTCAAGAGTTCGACTTGGAGGTTAAACCGACAAAATTAGTAAAGGAGAAAGACTTAGCTAAACTTTTAGCTGAATCCAATTTCAGAGCTCTTGGGATAAACAAATCTCAGGAGGAGGAAGAGTGGGTAGACGTGAATGAACTTGAGGACCAAATAACTGAAAACCAAATCGAAGTGAAATTTGCGTCATCAAATTGGTACAAGGACACACTAACATACTTATTGACATTGAAATGTCCAACTGACTTGTCTCCATCCAAAGATAGAACGCTAAAGATGCATGCAATTAAACACTGTATTTTCGAAAAATGATTATATTGGAAAGACCCTCTTGGCTTCTTGGTCTGTCTGGTGGAGTCAGAAACAGAAGAAGTTATAAGTCAATTCCATGAAGGAGTATGTGGAGGACACCACGCCTGGAGGGATACGACATATAAAATCCTGAGGGATGGTTATTACCGGCCCAAACTTTTCCCAGATGTCAATGCTAAGGTACAAGCTTGCAACCCTTGCCAATTTTTTACAGGAAAACATAAACTCCCAGTGATGCCATTAGTCCCAGTCAAGACAAAAGCTCCTTTTCAGCAATGGGGACTAGATTTCATAGGTGAAATTAATACTCATTCTATTGCTCAACACAGATGGATCCTGAACACTACAGACTACTTTACCAAATGGGTGGAAGTTATCCCATCAAGAAAGGCTACTGATTCGGTGGTTATAGATTTCTTAGAAGAAAATATTTTGTCTAGGTTCGGCTCTCCCATAAATATAGTCACAGACAATGCACAGGCTTTTAATTCTGTGGCTATAGTCATCTTTTGCCAAAAATATAATATTGTTTTGGGTCATTCCACAACATACTATCCTCAGGGAAATGGTCTGGCAGAATCTTCAAACAAGATATTAATCAATATAATCAAGAAAGTGTTAAACAAAAATAAAAAGTCTTGGCATTTGCACTTGAAATATGCTCTGTGGGAAAATCGGATAGGAACAAAAAAGTCTATCGGTACTTCTCCCTTCCAAATGGTATATGGAACAGATGTAGTGTTTCCTATAAACCTAGCACTTCCTGTAATGAAACTATGGCAAGATGAGAAGGAAGAACCAAATCCTCTCACAAGAAGGATAAACCAGCTGATGATGTTCAGCAGCACATGGCAGTAGTGGATGAAAGGTTGCAGAAGTACCAGGATGACATGAAGGTATTATTTGATCGTAAAGCCAAGGGCATAATTTTTCTCCATGGGGATTTGGTTTTGAGATGGGATGCTCGAAAAGAGGATTCAGGAAAAAATGGTAAATTCAATCACATTTGGTACGAACCATTTAAGGTAGCATCTCCTGAAGGAAAAAATTCATTTCTTCTTGAAAATTTGGATGGTAAAATCCTGAATGCCCCTGTCAACGGGTGTTTTTTAAAACATTATATGAAATAATTAATTCCAGAAATTTCCATTGTATATACCATTTTGTTTTTTTATTTTCATTATTTTCTTTAGAAAGTTTGTTTTCATTTTGTAAATAAAATAAAATTAGTTAAGTTTTTATACTTAAAAAAAAATAAAAAATGTGTTGCTTATCCCGTAAGCTGATAGGTAAATAAAAAGCATTTTCAATACTTAAACCTTAAGGGTTTCACCTAGAACAAGTTTAAAGGCAATTGAAGTAAAAACTTTAAGAGAAGAGTCCAAAGGGTTAGTTTTAATTTACAACCTATGTTTTCTGACTTACAGATTGTTAGACGTCTCTTTTTTATACCCTCGGTTCTGTCTTTTGCTTTTTCGGGTTTCCCATAGAGGTAGGAGAGATTATGTATTAACTTTTGAAGTCGAAAAATAGTTCTAAATCAATAAGACCAGTCCTCATAGTTCTTATTCTCCGACTAAAAGTGGTTATTCTTAGGTTGATTCTGACTCTCCTATGTTTCTTAACAGTTTGTCTAAGGATTTAAGCTTGCTCAAAAGAAAACCCCTGAAATTAATCTTCCCCTTTTTTCTCTGCAGACTAAGGTGTTTTGAAAGTTGAGAAAAGGTTGGTCTAGAGTAATCAAAACAGGTTAACAAACCTCTATTGTAAATTTTTACACAGATAACCACCCCTGATATTTTAAGTATCACTGATTTCCCCCACTTCGTATTCATAAGCTAAATATAAGACAAATGGTGAAAGGAAATTCATATTTGATTGCCCCCATCTAGTCCCAAAGACGATGAAAGGAAATTCATTTAAATGATTTCCCTCGTCTAATATAAAAGAAACAGATAACTTCACTAGGGTACTGAATAGACCCGCTGGCAGTGAAGCAATATCTGAGTGTAAATATATAATTAGCACTCGAAGCAGTGAAAGGAAATTTAGTAAAAAAGGGACATATAACTTCACCGGGGTACTAAACAGTCCCGCTGGCAGTGAAGCAATATCTGAGGTATCTGTAAGGTTGTCATACTTATCTACCACTCTATTCTAGTTACCAGTTTTTTCGAAATCGGATCTTCATCCCAAGTCTAGATAGAGCTCTCCATTTAAAAATATAAGTTTTGTTTCGATTGATGCAAGTTGAAAGTCAAAAATATGTTGAGTTTCCTAAGATTATTTTAATCATCTTAATACTAACTTAATTTCAGACGAGAAGGAGAATATTATGAAGAAGACTACAACCGAGTTTAAAACAAATAAGAAATTTTGAAAAGATTTTCAGAAGTTGAAATGAAATCTCTTTTTCCTTTTTTTCCTCTCTCTTAGCAGTTTCAGCAGTGATAAACCATTGACACCATTAACCCAATGAAGGCGATAAGTCTACATGTTCTCCTTGTCCCACAAGGAGACTAGGTCCCCAGTTGGAGCCTATGTTAAAACAATTCTTAATTTTTTTATCTTTAAGGCCTAAATTTTTCTTTTTTGGGTTTCGACTTTTTACAAAACACGAGTTTCGTTATCAATCCCAAACACATGACACCTTTTTTAAAGAGTTTAATTATTTGGATAATAAAAGGCAAAAAAAAAAGTTTAAAAGAATTATAAGAATCCCGATGCTTTTTATTTGAAATTATTTAAATCGTGTTAAATTTTAAAACTAACAGTTTTAAAATTAAGCTTAAAGAATTTTCGGGATTCAGGGTTTGCTACAAACAAATTTTTTTCGATGCAAATCGAATCACGAAATCCTGATCCTCGATTTCCCGAAACATTGAAGTCTTAGTTAAAACGTGGATTAATTAATTCTCTTATATGAAAGGTTAAGGGTTAAGATATCATGTCGCAATTTCGGGATTCGCGGTTCAGTGAGATCACATCTCCTGTCATCATGATTCTCGAAATCTCGAATCATGAAACCCCGATCCATAGTTCACGTTAAATCAAACTAATTCTGTTTTGGCCTTAATCGTGATTAGTTTGTTAATTAAGATGAGTCAAGCCCTGTTTAAAAAAAAAAAAAAAAAAGATGTTGCAATTTCACGATTTCGGAGATCGGATTTCATTGATAACATACGTCTCGACATCATGATCCCCAAAATCCCGAAAACGTTTAATCTCAATTAATTAATTTGCTAAAAACGTCTTCAGTCTTAATTAAAACATCGCGATTTCATAATTTCGAAAATCGGATTTCATCGACGACATACCTCTCAACATCATGATTTCTGAAATCACGAAAAGCAAAGTTTTCAGCTTTAATCTATGATTAGCACTAATTAACCTTTTTTTTTTCAAAACAGGATTAATGATAATCATTCTTTAAGTGTTCATTCATGTTTCACTTTCCGTTTAAGTAAGTGTCTCGTTTTCTTTAAAAACCCGAAGGCGCCTAAATACGAACATTAAATGCGTATCTCAGAAATATATCTTCCTCATTAAAAGCCTTAAATTCGTGACAGCTGTGTCAATCTTGTCACTTTTAAATGTATTCAAAATGAACATCCAAATGTCTGTGTTTTCATTTTTAGCTGAGCTCATTCATCCATTTTCTGTGACAGGTTTTCAATTAAACAGAAAGTCATGGCACCAAAAAATGCATGGAAGAAGAACGAAGATGCACAGGAAGGATATATCATCTACGACACCACACCACATGCTGTAGACTCCATTAAATCTTGGACTCAAATCTCCGAATTGCTGGAATATGAGCTTGAGAATGATCATCTTGATTCTGAGAATCATTGCCGGGACATAGCTGAGTCAGAGCTTCATAAGATCGTTGCGCGCCCGCGGCTCATGGCATACAATTATATGATCAGTTGGGCCCTGGAAAAGGTCGATATCCCAACGAGGAGAATCTTAAACGACCAAGGAGTTATCGTCGGCTCATTCAGGCCAAAACACATACAAGTAATGTATAAACTCTCGCCAAATCATAAACATACTTTTAATGCTGAATTTTTAGCAAAGTTTCAGAGGAAAGAATGTATTGGGGTAGACTGGACATATCCTGATATGATTAGAGAATGGGTGAGGTGTCAAACAAAGTTTAGAGCTGACTCTCATGGGATTTATGCTACAACATCCTTGAATGAATACATGGTATATGTAGCCATTATGTTATATAGACTTTTAGGGAGAAAAGATCCTTGCCATTTTCATGCAGATTGGGTGCCCTTTTTAGAAGAAGCTTCAGAAGGAAATGGTTTTAACTGGCATAAGATTTTGTCAGATAACCTAACACAGGAAATCTTAAACTACAAAGCAGCAAAATCAAAGGGACAACCAGTAGCCTTTTACATGTCAGCATACATTATGGATGCAATCTGTTATGTGACTCCTTTTCCTTTAATGAATTGGAGTTGGAATATTTCCTGCCCAGAACCCGTTCATAAATATCACTCGGCCCTTTGGGAAGAAAATGCTAAGGATGCATTTTATGAGGTTTGTCATTTTATTATAATTCCGATGCATAAAATATTTTTTGGATGCGAACCACCTCGCATTTCTGATGCAATCATAGAAAATCTTAAAGCAATTGCCGACTGGTTTATTGAGGAGAATTTTTCCTACATTAGGGTTTACGGTTGTTCCATTCCCCCTCATGAACTCCCTAAATTCCTACCGGACAGATTGGTGTGCAGGGAGGTAGCCCATCACATAGTAAAGAGCAGTGTTGTATTAGAATTAAAAGCAGCTCAGAAGAATTCATGGCCATCTTTCCCTGTTCATATTGGGAAATTTTATTTATTAAATTTAGGCCATTCTAAGGTAGAGGCTGAATCATTAGAAGAAGTGAAATTAGTAGATATTGAGCACATAAAGTATGACCCCTACCAAGTAATAGGTAGGCATTTCATACATTGTAATCTAAAGGCATATGAACATGAAACATCTATTTATGATGATGTATTTAAGGATGTTAAATCCTATGAAGAAGTACTGAACAGAGTACAGGCCATGCCACCTGACTCACAGATAAGATTCGCGTCATTCCAGAGCCATAGACGAAGTTGCCTACCCAAGAGTTTGTAGGGTGAAGTTTCGACCCCACCTTCAGAACAGGAAGGGCCTCCACCAGGGTTTGAAACTAATACACAGGAAAAAGCAAATACCAAAGGCAAGATGAAGGATACTAAGATACCTTCCCAAGACATAGAGGGTTCTCAAACAAAAGAATCAGAGACAGAGAAGGGAAAAGAGTTGGAAACAACCCCGAAAATCTCCAAGGATGTTCCAGAAAAGACAGGAGGAACAATATCAACAGAGCTCAGTAGTCCTATCACTTCCTTAACCCCATTGCAGTCAACTTATGGAACCCCCCATGAAGGAGCTCTATATGTCAGTGATCTAGAGCCAATTTCAAGGGATGAAATCCCTCCATCAGATTACTTTTTCAGTAAAAAGAGAAGATCAATCTTGAAACAGGAAATCCATCCATGAGGAGAGGTGATGATTAAAAAACATAGGGTCATTATAGATGGAAAGAAGCTTAAAGATGGAGAATTTGATATAGAGTTAGCAGGTACGATGGGTGCCATAGCATCAACAAATATATATTCTGTTGGCAGTTTAACAACCATGCTGGAACAAAAAGACCAAACAATAATTCAGTTACAGGACAAATCAAAGGAAACTGAGAGAAATATCAGTTGGGGAATACAAAAGGGTCTAGAACAAGCTAGACTAAAAGATATGCAAGAAATTTAGAAAATGAAAATAGACTTAGAAGAGGCAAAACAGATAATACTGGTCACACAGGCACAAGTCCAAAAGCTGGGAGAAGAAAATAAACAGTTACAAGATAAAATTATTTCTATTACTAATCAAGTAGTAGAACTTGAAATTTTCAGAACACAAGCATTGGGAATACATTTGAAAATAGAGGAAGAACAACATAAAGTGTTTTTGAATCTGGAAATAGTCCAGAATTATTTTCAAGAAACAAATAAATCCTTGGAGAATGTTTTCTAGAAGGAAAGGGAGGTGAAATCGGCTAGAACGACTTTCCAAAAGGCCTTCTCAACAAAGGAAGAAGTCGGAAGGATTAATAAATTATCCATTTCTGAATAGGTTAAAGGGGACATAATACTTAAAGTGTGGGAAGCAGGCATGGTCGAATATAAAAGAATAACCAGAGATGTCAATGATGATTGCCAGGGAATTTTTGATCTCTTAGAAAGAACTTCATTGAATATTGGAAAAAATGTTTGTCCCGGATTATTAGGTGAGATTAATATTGCCAAGCACCATCTAAGGTTCAAAGAAGAGCTGGAGGAAATGAAGATAGAGATTTGAAAAATTAAATTAATCAATATCACAGAAATTAACAAATGGATGGTGACACCGAACCTAAGGTTGCAAACTATTAAGTTCACAGGGAAGAGGATAGAAAATCGTTTGCCTGAATTACAGAAAAGATTTTTCATGTTTGAAGCAAATGAGATACCAGATGCTCCTAGAGATTTTGTGAAATTTTTGGGAAAGTGTGTTCAGTGTCTTGAGGCGGAGAAAGGAAGTTCATCAACACAAGCGTAAACACATTTTTTTTTAAATGTTTTTATCGTTAGAAATTAGAAAGGAAATGTAAACGGTTGACATTATTCTTATATGTAACCATAATATTAGGAAGTTGGTTAGTCACCAACGAGAAAATTTTGATGAAGATGTATAAATGTATTTTCTAAAGACTAAGAAAAAGATTTTGATTTTTTGGAGAGAGTCGATTGTATTAACAGTTTTCCAATCCATCATAATATACATTACAGACAAGATTCTGAATCCTGCCAATTTGTAGCTATGTGTTCTTCAACCCTGTTTACTATACTTTATTGTGTTTTTCATTCAATGTTTTTCTAATGAATAATCAATTTGAAGTTACTTGCAAACATCTCGTATATAGTTCAGATTGATTTGGATATCAAATTATTTACAACTTTTCCTCTGAAATTGCTATCAGTGATTTTAAGATCTGTTAATCATTTGAACCTTAATACTTAACTTTTCATTAGAAACCTCGTTTTCTTTCTTTATTACCTGTCGAAATATGAGATTCTTTCTTGATTAAAGCCTCATATTTTTCTGTAGTACTTCTTTGTTATTTTATAATTCTCAAATTGTTGCAAATCTAGGAAACGACCTCGAATGTATTTATGTTAGTGTTTTGAATTACAAAATTGTTTTTCCTATTCTCATCTCTTAAAAGTTTGAAGTAACGTTTGATTAAATTATTTCACGATTAAATAAAATCTTATCCTCCATGACTGTTCCAAGTAGCAGACAACCCAACATTGAACTTGGCCTTCAGGATCAAACCAGCATTGCTTTGCACCTATTTACTACCATCATACAAACAACAACTAACCGGGTCGAATTATAACGTTCATGGGCTTCTATTGAGAGAGATATTAGCATCCAAGAACAACGGGAAGCTAGACAGAGACAGTTGCGAAACTGATTCTGCTTCACCCTTCCTTTTCAATTCTTATCCTCAAGTTATTCCTTTTAACATTTACGGATGCCTTGACGGTATACTTTATAGCCTTAAAGTATAAACTTAGGAACAATAGTGAACATACTCTGAAAAGAAGCAAGGATGCCTGTAAGAAGTGTCAATGACTCGTAGGCATTGATGGCCTAACAAATTCATAGGTCTTCAGCTGGTATAAAACCACTACAATAGTCACATAGTAAGACCCACTGTAACATGATATTTTGTTAAAGTCAAATGTTATGGGGGTCAATGGAATCAAAGAGCAATTATGATTCTCTCTGTGTTGTCTGATACTCCTCATTGTAAAGGTTATGAGAGTCAAGATATTGTTTCCCTTCTAGAAATTGTGTTGATGTCAAAAGAAAGGGAGACACAACTCCAAGAAGAAAAAGGCTTCGTGAAATCTACTGGGATGAGATCAAGTACTGATAGGGAAAATGAACAAAGTCCAGATGCGGTGAGACTCAAGACTACCCTTGGTTGGGGTATGTTTGAAGGATGATTGGCAAAAACCATAAAATTGTATCTAGTGTTAGGCGGACGACTAGATATGGGGTTAAATTATGCCAGAGGCTTGAAAAAGTGGACAAACTCATAGATCAGGGGTACATGTACTTTGGGATACTCGGGGTTCGCGAATGATATCAGAATGAGAAAAGGAGAGTGGATGCCCCAACCAAGGGTGACATGGGTTGCGTTGCCAAGAAAATAAGGTCATCAAGGGTGATGACAAAAAGCTAAGTAAATGCTGGAAACAAAGGCTTTTTAAAATTACCAAATAAATAAAGAATAATTTGGGATGAGTGTACAGATATAGAAACAGGTGGCCTAGTGCGATATGGCTTGGCCTGTGAGGGTACAAGTTGCGAAGAGAATTGGTAGAGGGTGGGGGGCCCATGGGTGGGTTTCTGTATGAGGTAAATGAATGGAGGGAAATTTGCAGATGGGAAAATTGATTATGGATGAAATGGAGGGTTAATGATACTACAGAGGTGAAATCAAATAGAACCAAGATGAGATAGCCTGTGAGTCCATTGTGAAAGCTAGAAATATGATGAGAAAAAGTATGTGGCTTATTCTCAGAAGTTCATAAGACTATCGAGACTCCCATCCCTAGGGGTTAAAGCAGCATGAGTGTCAAATTACCAAGGGGAACTATGAATGGGAAAACTCATGTGGGGGAGAGTGCTACCGGGTGACAATACCAAAATGCAGCAGAGGTGATGGTACTGTAGAGCTGGATGTAGGGACCTTAAAGGTGATTGTCGAAGGGTGTGACTGGGAGATGTAATTGATATTCAGAGGGAATGATTACATGCCAGTGTTGAACGTATACCTGAAGGGGTTTCACTGTTTGTGATGACCAAGTACATGCACACATTAAAAACCGAATACCCGACGTGAACAATGTGTGATGATAAAGAACATATAACAACTATTTGATAATTTTGAACATGAGGATGCGTACCTGGACGTGACGTGAGAAAAATTCTCCCTCGGGGCCAAGTTTAGATGGTGACTCGGGGAACATGACTGTGTAGATGGCAATACCATGATCCCGTGGCTGAAGACGGATCGAGAAACAAAGACTCTGGGCTCCTGTAACTGAGTGTGGAAGTTTGGCAAAAGGGACTATATGGCTGGTGGGCCCACAATTCCACCTCATTTATACCCATTTATATAGTGATTTGATGAGAGTATTTGGAGGAAATTTGGGGATTACATAAGCTCGAGCTGACCGATCTAGGAGTTTCGAGAGTCAGGTTAGTGGTCCCATCCTCCTGCATAGTATGAATTTCCTAGTTTTGAGTTAGGGGTCGTACGGATGGCTGTACAAGGGTATTTTTAGGGGTGGGACCACTAATGCGCGGGAGAAGGAAGAATACCCGCGCTCATATGCACGGGTATAATTCCATTTCCTGCACATAATGTGCGGCTATGCTTGACATAGTCACGCATAGGGGCACAGGGGAGAGAAATACATGCATGCATTAGATGCACACCTATTAAGTTGAAGGTTGCGCACTGTGCGCAACTATTTATTAGACAGTTGCGCATCAGTGCACAGTTGTGTAAAGGACAGGTGCGCATGTGTGTGCACCTGTCGGGGTGACAGCTGTGCATTGATTCACAACTGTTGCGCAGACAATTGTGCATCAATGCGTAGTTGTGCAACGAACAAGCGCGCACATGTGCACACCTGTGTGGGTAAAATCCATGCACTCGAAGCGAAGCTAAGGGTGTTTGAAATTTTGAATTTTTTGATGTTTTTGATGAATGATGAGGGCTAACCAAGTGTTTTTTTTTGGATGCAGGTGATCAACTTGTGACGGGAGAGCACTATGCCAGTCCATTGGAGGGAGCAAGACTGGGAGCACCTTCGAGAGGCGGTGAGAGAGCAGCCAGGCATTTGAAGACACTTGGCGTCCTATGGGTTGCTCAAGTTCTTCAAGTGTCTTTTGATATAGTCGCAGGAGTTCCTACTTTAGTATCTGATATCCATGTGGAGCACTGATCTGCAGTGCTTCATTGTTAAAGGAAAACAACTGACACTCTCAGTTATGGAGGATGTATACTTTCTGACAAGGCTCCCCTTCCAGGGGATGGCCCTGCCTGATGACCCCCAGCTACCGAGGGATGTGAGATTGGTGGACATGGAACGACATTATTGTTCGGGACAGAACCTAATGTTGAGTTTCGTTATCCATACCGAGGAAATGGATGAGCTCTTTCCTCAGTGCATCACTGCCATGGTAGTGAGGATCTATGGATCCTTGGCGACTTAGTGGATCATGGGAGGTCAGCTGAGGATTGTGGAGAGGGTCCTGGATGGGGAATTTTTTTCCTGGGGTTTGATGTTGCACTCGAGGATGATGGGGAAGATTCACCGGTGTCGGACCATCGAATCTGGTGATTTTTCATTTGGTTCTATCCTAGTGGCCTGGTTTCTAGAGAGGGTGCCCCTGTTGTGCCTGGGGATTTTGCTGGCACCTTCAGGGCCACGATTGATGCAGTGGGCCCAAGTGATGGCATGTTGTGGGGGGGAGAGGGTGGCCACCACTTCACGACCACTATGGCATGTGTGTGACATCATATGCCACAAGTGATACTACAATATCCATATGGTGTTATGGACTACCAGCATGACCCGGACATGATGTTGCCTCCTGGGGAGGACTGGGATCAGAGAGGTATGTTTGTGTATTTATGTTTTGTGATTTT
>JASDQU011443965.1:4234-22896 GCA_032191745.1 Picea mariana
GAGGGAATGAGGGAAGGAAGGAGAGAGAGAGAGAGAGAGAGAGAGAGAGAGGAGGAGAGAGGGGAATAGAGGGAGAGGGAGAGGGAGACAAATGGAAACTTAGGAATAGGTGTGTGTGTGTTTGTGCATGTTATTAGGAACACATGCACATTCTTAGAGCATGTGTGCATTTTAAGAGCATGTGCATGTTCCTTCCAATTCTATTTTTTGGGGGGAAAGAATGAAAACTCTAGCATATGTGTTTTCTTATTTGGTTTCCTTGGATTTAGGTTTGGGATGAAAAACATAGTGGTTTGGTTCGCAAACACATTAAAACCTCAATTTGTATTAATACCTCTCAATATATCTATTTTTAACATTATTTTTCTATAGGCTACCCAAATCCATTGTCAATGAAACTACATACACAGATAGAGTCGAATATGTAGATTCCAAATTATTAAAAAAATTATTATAGTTTATTATGTTTATTCTATTTTTTTTATAACATATATGAGAATCCTAAAATACATGCCTCTTTTATTTTTGCTATAACTTTTTATCACCTTAACCATTTTTAAAATAAGTTATAAGACGCGGTAGAAGATACTAAGATATAAAATCTTAAAAATAAACAAGTATTTTTATAATGTTAAGACCCTTATAGCCTACACTAATGTGAGGCATTTTAATTTCAGGGTTATATTGACTTTCATAATTTAAAAAAATATATAAAATTAGTATTAGAAATTTTGAAAAAATATCTCGCACTATAAGAATGGATTCTCTAGAATTATACTATGATATTAAAGGAAATTGCATTGTTAAGGTACTCAACACCTACACTAACGAAGACATATACATTATATTTTTCTTGAAAAATAACAGACAATTGTTATAAAAAATCAAATTTGACATACTTATTCATATATTATATAAATAACAATTATGTATTTGGAAAACTAATTCAATTTCCTACATTTTATGTTTTTACACCATATTCAAATTCATTGTAAATGTACCTTCAATAATCCCTCCAAGTTAACATATTGTTGTTTTCCCATGTTTTCATTTCCACTAATGTGTCATGACATACCATAATTAGCTTGCACCCACCAATATAAATAATCAAAATTCCCATTATTATAAATCACCAATTATTTAATAATAAATTATATATTTTTATGAATATATATTGATATTCCTTCGAGTGGTCTTAGACCATGTTGAATTTGGGAAAAATCTATTTTCCATTGCACATAATTTCATGGTTGTGATGTTGATTGGGGAAACCTAAATCTTATTATCTTATTTGTTATGAGGTTGTGGAATTTCATTCAAAGGATGAAAAATTTATTGAAAATCTACATATTCAATGTCCCTCTAAGTGAAGGAAAACAATCTGCACTGCACAACAATTTAATAAATGATGTATAGAATATGATAAAGTACTGGATTTGAAATTATTTAAATCCGATAGTATATTAGTATATACAACATTTATTTCTCTATTGTGGGGTGCATATTGTTTTCATTAAGTTTCTTCCTTTTATAAGTGGCATGCCTTCCTCAATTTAGTTACCTTGTTTTACTTGATTGGGTCCCTAACTTGCAAATCAGTCAAATAAAATACTCCAATTACAATTCCATGATTAAGGGAAGAGAAAAGAAGGAAACTTTTGGTAGTATTTTCCCAGAAAGTAGGGTTTTTTTATTCATCCTCCAAATAGGTTGAAATCTTGTTGTGATCCTTCAGTTTCAAATTAGGATTCAAGATAAAGACTGGTAGGTGTTTTTGGGGTGTGTGTTATAGCAAGATTTTCCTCACCCCATGCAATCTTGCACAGAAGGCCTTTTTCCATTTCCCTATGCAAACTTGAAGTCCATTTTTACAAATCCCAGAGCTAAAAAAATAATTTTTCCACATATACGCACCTTGCCTACTATACAACATGTGTATATGCATGTTGCACCACTACAGCCCACGTACATCTGGAAAAGTGCCCAAAATTGAAAAATGGTGTCGGGTTTCCATGTCACATCACAAGATCAATGATCCTTGGCCTTCCATATACTGGAAATGTTCTAAATCATCCCTTTAGTTCCACTTGAAGGCTATAAATGGGACAAATTCAAGCTATGGAAAAGAGGATAAAGAATTCAAATTTGAGAGCATAGTTACTTTGGAGAAATTATTCACCTCACATTGATTTTGCATCCCTTCATCCTTTAAGTCTAAACACATTGTTCAACCCCCAAGATTTTCCCTTGTTAATTGAGAACTTCATTATCTCTCTCATATGAGCTTGCCTTTGGTGGAGGGTTGAAGTGGTGGAGGCCCAGCTGGAAGGAGCTTAGTTTCTTGGTTCTAAACTGTGTTGACACGGAAGTCTATAATTCATTCACTTATATTGATTATATCTTAATAGAAATATTCTTTTCTTGTCTAGTTAATATCTTGCAAATATTTGAATTATTATTACATGGGCATATTTTTTATGAATATTGATGGATTATGCTACTGAAATATGCTAACATCATATATTATAACCACATGCTTGCATTGATCTGTTTTTGAGGACTAGGTGTAGATATATTGCTTTGGGTCAAGTGCTCAACGGTGGACTTCATCAAACGTCTGGATAAGGTAGGCCTTTTATCTTGTCTTTCTAGCATATTTGTCTATATAGAATACTTGAGATTAGAGTTGATTTCTGCAGTCATTTCTGTCTGTTCTGGTTTACCCCTAGCCATAGAGAGATTTTCCTCATAACAGAATTGGCAACCATATTGGGGATTGAATACTCTTTTTTGAGGGGTTTGGAGTGTTTTTCTCCTTAGATTTCTCTTGATCATATTGAGTTTCTTGTCGTATGATTTCTTGACAACCTTTGTTAACTCTAGGTATGAGTCATTCAACCTTCTCCTTAGCTTAGCTGTGTTTTGACACATGCGGGTTTTTGCTTGAAAGTTTCATACATATGTGTTATGTCCTTCTGCAAGTTGCGTACATAGGCACTTTTCCCTTGAACAATCGAGTACATCAATATTTGTTGCTTGTTTCCTGGGTTTGGTGGTTGATGGGTAGGTTTTTATGATTTCTAAGTCTTCTTGGGTCTCTGTAGTGACTATCAAGTGTTTATGGAATGACAGGAAGCATGTATTTGGTTGAATTTTTGGGCGGTGCCTTTCTCATCATCTTTTCATCTTGATTGTCCTTACACCTTGGGTTGGTTGTTTTTCTCCTTGATATCCTACTTGGGTTGTCTTTGTCTATACAAAGTACATCATTTATATCAAGTTGTTGTTCAATCCTTTCATTTTAATTTTTCTTATATTGAAAATACAAAAATATTAGGCATTTTACATTGATTGGATTTTTTATCTCTTTAGTCTTTGTCATTTATCTTAGTACATGTAAATAAATATTGCATTGTTATTTAGAATTGCATAACTGAATTGAAAATTGCATTTTTAGGAATCATGTCATTCGGAAATTGAAGTTAGGACTTTGCATTGTAAGCAAGGCCATTAGGAGTTATAACATCACTAGTTTCATGACCACGCCTTCTGAGTAAGCAAGGCCATTAAAATTAACACTATAATTTAAAATTGATTAGTAAAGATTTTATTTTCTAAGGTGCACAAACTAGCTAAGGATTTATTGCCTTGGAATAGGATTATGTGAGTAAACTTCTCCAAGGCTATTAAATCAACATATGTGTCTAAATAAGGGAGTGGAGAAATCCATTGTATAGTCGGTAATATCATGAGGATCTTCTCACTTCGGAGTTAAGCATGAGGTCGCATGAGTTCGATTGAAGGGATATCCCCCTGATACCTTCTTAGCATCAGATATATTTTTGGGAATCTATTCGTATATGGGGATCTTGCTAGTTCCCTTACCTCCATGAGAGGTGGTGCTTTCAAGGTTTTGGGCTTTCCTACCCTGCCCATATGGTGGACCTGACTTACAACTATTTGTTTGTGCATCGATTATACCATGGTTGCTTAGTTGCTTGACTTAGGTTCCACATATGCTACTTACAGGGGTTATTCTGCAGGTACCCTGGTTCAGATAAGGGTTGAACAACACATAGCCTTTATGGAGGATTACCTCTCTGGGGGGATCTGACCGACTAGTTGTTAAGCCCACGAGGGCTCTTATAATTGATTCTGATACCTCTAATATTTAATAGGGAGTATCAATACCCTCTTAGGCAAGGCATACCTACTTTAGGGAGGGAGGTCCCTTTTAGCCACTTTATCCTGTTTGTGTGCATATTGGACATTTGATTATTTTTGGTATTCTCTTTGATTACTAGTTGGCCTTAGGATTTTTTACTTTTTTATATATATTGGATCTTAAGTCATCATGGTGTTAGACCAGCTTCCCCACTGGTCTCGCCTCTTGTTACAGTTACCACTGCATTTTGAGTCTTTTCCTTCTAAAATGCGTAGAGTTATTAAATGTGGTACACACACCTCCACTTATCAGACTTGTGATTCTATAAGGATAAGTACTAAACTGAGTCATCAAGATGTTGTGAGCCCTTTGACTCCCATAACTACTATAGTTAATGACACCCCTTCAAATCCTGCAACCACAATAGTTGTAGTGTCGAAGGAACCTATCATCACTGTTGCCTGTCCTATAGTGAATACTCAACCTATTGCCATGAACCCATTTGGGTCTCTCGGTCACTCAGCAGGCTATAATGTTCAATCCATCCCAATGGCCTCTAGTCCTTTTTCCTATGGTAAGCCGAATTTTACTTCACAATTTTCATACTCCATCCCAGCCACTGGCCCTAATGCTAGCATTAATGGACTTGGGGGAACAACTCCTCCTTATACTCTATTCTTGTTTGGTGGCTCTCAGATCCCTCAAACTACTCCTACCGTGGGAGGCACTCCTTCTTTTAACCCTGGGTCTAATCCTATTCCTTCTAGGTGGAGTAACCAACCTGGTGGACAAGATTCTTCTCAAGTTTCGTCCTTTACCCTCACCTCCTTAGTGACGATTATGACCAACATGTTTGGCATGATGAATCTACCTTTATCCTCCAGATTCACACCCGGAGGAGGTCAGTTTCACACCTTGCGCAACCCCCAACAAGGATCCACTCTGGGTGGGGGTAGTTTTTATAACCCTCATCAAAACATTCCTACTGGAATGATTCCTAACCAAACTCTTATGAATCAGCCTAGAGGAGGGTCTTACAATCCCGGACAGGGTCATGGTGCTTATGAGAACCCTAGATGGTCTGAAATTCCCCAAACACAATCTTTCCAAGGAGCTTGGGTTCAGATGCCGCAACCCTGTCTCCCTTTTTTGTCCATGCTCAACTTGCTAGACTTGTCTAAGTTGATGAATGACCCTATGTGTCATGATCCTACATGGACCCTCGTTCCCACCAAGCTTCCTTCAGATATTCAAAAATTCGAAGGCAAGAATGGCAAGGATCTCGGTGATCACGTTACCACCTTTCACTTATGGTGCTCTTCAAATTCCCTTAATGACGATTCCATTCAGTTAATATTACTTCAATGCACCCTCATAGGGGTTGTCGCAAAATGGTATATTGCACTACCTAGAAGGCATACGATACCTTTAGTCATATGGTGCTAGTATTCCTTAACCACTTCCAATTGTCGGTTCATTACAATGTTGGCCTAGAACTTCTTTTGACCTTATGCCAGGACAAATCCACTCATATCTTGGATCACATCCAGGAGTGGTTTAGATGGAAGAGGTTTATCAAGACCTACATACCCTCAGAGTTCCTATTATAATGGTTCCTTAAGTATTTACAAACTCATATTTTGAAGGTTGTTTCTACATGTGGGGTTACATATAAAGAAGAAGCAATCTTCAAAGCCCTGTAGCTAGATCTTATATACGCTCAGCCTGGGATGTTATACGAGATTCTTTTGGATGCACTAAGGTCAAACTTTGACCCTAGAAAAAATCCCATACCTCATCATGATGGCATTGTAGGCTCTGCCAATGTGAAATACGCAGACTTGGTGACAAGCCATTTGAAAGAGTTCTCTCTAAACCAGTCTGCAGGAGGGCCAAATTCATTTGTGTCTTCCAATACCACTCATTCGGTGGATGTACATTATGTGCAATCGTCGACCAGACCAAATGGTAACCAAAAACCAGGCAGGAATCAAAAGAAAAGACATAATAATAATTGTAAAGGTGGGAAGAATAATAATAAACCCAAGGACAGTGGTAATAATGAGAGGACGAATAATAATTCTAGTGAGGGCAAGAAAGAAAGGCGTAAGGTGAAATTTCCTTGTAATATTTGTACAGACGATCATCTTACTCATTTATGCCCCAAACTTGTAGAAGTTGTGAGGCTCTTATCTCTACTGCCCACCGTGTTGATTAGAATCCTTTCCCACATAACTAGCACATGGTCTTGAGCCCCTCAAATGCTGGAAATGTGGTCGATGGGAGTCAAAACCCACTGGCACAAGATGGTGATTTTTTGTGCATCAATATGGTCAATTCTCAAGTTAATGTAGCCATCCAGTCTCATGATTATAGTTCTCCACAAATTGTACCTGGTCTAGAATCTCCTCCTCCGAAGAGGCCCTTGCAGATCGAAAAACTAGAGCCATTGCCTCGTATTCTGAAAGGAGTACTCAAGCACTCTACCCACAATCCAAATTCCAAAGCCACCTATTGAGGGGTCCTAAATCCATTTAACGCAACAACAAGAACCAAACCCACCACCGAGGCCCAATTACAATTTGCAGCGTTTGACAGTGGAATGGTTCTCCAAATCTGTCAATCCAGCCAAATAATCGATGGGATTTACGTAGTGATGTACATGATATCTTCTTATGAAAATTCCTTTTTCAGTTTAAATGGTCTCTTTTGCATTTTCTTTTATTAGGTGGGCCTGCTAAAAGATATGTGCTGGTATAAACCAATTGGGTAAAGGGGAAATCCTAACTACTTAAGAAGACTGAGCTTGGGTTAACCCCCGTGCTCTAGCATGCAAACAAAGATTTTCATACCTATGACAATCCTAGTACTAACACATCAACTTGCTTGTATTTTAATTATTGACTGAGATACAATTATCGAAAGAAAACATAAATGCAATAAAATGATGGAAAGAAAAATAGTTTCCTTAGATATAACCAGTAATCACACATTAACACAATGATTTTCTTTGCATCATTAGAGACAAGAACTATAAAAATATTGAATCAACTAACTTATCAATATATTTAGAAACTCTTGCTCATTACAACATCCATTCATGAGATAAAGATAGAAGTAATTCCTCCTTATGATCCAATCACACAGGCCTTCGATGTAAAACAAAAATTTGTCTTCGGTCCTAAACATGACTTCTCAATTAAGGTAGTTATGAAATAGTTCTTTACAATTCCAAAAATGATGGTCTTTGCCAAAACTATTGACCTTTTCTAAAAGGTCAATCCTCTTATTAATAGCAAATCATTAACTAAAAATAATTATCAAAAGTGCAAGCTAAGAAAAACAAAACATAGCCACATGGTGTTTCCTTATCTTTGTCTTCTAAGAGTCATCAAATGGTTTCACTAAAGTGGATGAATCTTCTCATACTCTAACCATTTCACAAAGAGTTCCTCACATGTGTTGGCATACAAGAATCTATGTTGGTCCATTAGGCCCAAAAGGATCTCCTTTACTTCTAGTGCCTGTGTCTGATACTTGACTATTTTGACCCTTAACTATTGTAATATTTTTCGAGCCTTGGTTGGGTGCTCCATGAACTATTGTACTTGTCCTTACTCCATGTTTACCACCTTTTCTATCTCTACAGTCCACCTTGAGTCTTGTTGTCCATGGTGTTTGATTATGTCATGCAAGTGGACAAAATCCTTGGGTCCACCGAACTCTCCTCATCATTGTAGATGGTAATTAAATTGAACAAGGTATTTGGTATACTTGTCCTTCCTGATGTCCTCACTATATCACATCAATTTGAAGCTTCCCCTGGTGATTCGACCTGTGGTGATGGAGCATCAAGGTTTTCCAACCCAATGGTTTCTTTAATCTATATCAACTATGGGCCACTTGGTTCTCCTCGACTTTCGACTGGGTCATCGGTCAAGATCCTTGTCATTTCTATCAAGTCAAGGTCATTTTGCAATTGATCAATGATCCTCTATGCCCCTTTTATTAAGAGTAATCCCCTTCTTTGTTCCTTTGTTGTATTTTCCACTCTAATTTCTTCTATGGCCCTGAGGGCCTCTTGAGCTAACTATTCTATCATTTCCACTTGTTCATCCATGCTCATGGCCTTTAACCTAGTCATTTTTGGGTTGGCCATCCTCTACACCACCTCGTCCTAGTCCTAGGCACTCTCTATGAAAAAAATTTCCCCAAAATTATCATGAGAATATGACCAGCATGATGATATTTGCGAAGCATGTTGGAGGACCAGGCCTTTAGGGTAGTTTTTTCCGAATCGGCCTATCAGGAACCTAAATTCAAGTTGGATCAGCCCTTCCATTTTGTCTTGAGCAGTATCTTTCATGAGATAAAACCCAATATGAAAACTGTAGGGTATGAAAGTATCTTTCTTGCCTTTGACCAGTGTGCCATTATAACCCTACAGGATGCTTTGATAACATATTTATCCCACAACGAGTCATTCTGGGACATGAAAGGGTAGGAGATGTGGTACTCTGATGGTGTTGGCACAGGGGCAGACCTGGGATTCAGCTCTAACAGTGCACTAACAAGCCCTAACTATTGGCCCTTTCGGAAACACCTACGAAGCAGATGCAGTCTCACCCAAAGTAGCAATAGGGGGTTGCAGGACACAGGTGTCTACAACCAAGGGGAATGCAAGCAAAATCAAGGTAACCACACACAGAGATAACATTATCCTTTCCAAGAATAAACCTACTTCGCAAAGTTATATGTCAGATCTAACATACTAATGCATCATCAAAGTAACAGAAGTAAAGAACACAACATCGATCATGCACAACACAAGATATACGTGGTTCACCCTCTCCTTAGGGATATGTCCACAGAACTATGATTTATAATACATTAGGTGAAGCATATAGTTATATATTTTCTCTTAGCTAGCAGATATTCTCTCTTCTCTTTTCTCTTTATACCCCTTCCCTGTGCACCTAGCTACAGGGTTGATCTTCGCACCCAGCTGAAGATAGTACAATACAGAATTCTCTCATAGCACAATACTTCTCTCACACATTAACAACAATCACTCCTCATAATATCAATGAACTCTAAACCAACTCATCCCAGGTCCTCTTAACCTTTATTTATACATTACAATATCTCACCGACAGCCTTAGGCTGAAACCTAGGTGTTGAAACCCTAGGTGTTTAAAACACTAGGTCAACTTGACCCGCGTTTTTCGAGCTTCGTCAACCTATCTTCCCTTTTTTCCTGTGAGGTTCTCCAAAGAATCCGCTGGTGGATTTTTTCTCTTGTTTAGTTGTCCACGATCCATATTCCTTATTGATCGATCATCCTCGATATCCTCATCCAATGAATTGCTTTCTCTTACTTCGCTCTGTCTTTTCTTCTCTTTTGCTCACTTTGACCCAGTATCAGTCACTGTGTCTTCCACATAGTTTGCATTTTGTCTTTTCTCCCATAATATTTTCTTTCTTCCATAACCAAGGGGCAACAGGCCCCCCAACACTCACCTGTAACTCATCCTGAGGCACTTCACATCTGAATATTCTCTTTCACTTCGACTATAGACTTCATAGACCAGCCTATGCTTTCGGCTCTATCCTCCCCCACAGTGTGAAAACTCTTTGTGTTTTGTCTAGTACCTAGTTTCAATTGCACCTGGTACCTAGACCCTACTCCTTTTGTTTTTACTAAGATATGTGAGGCAGTTTGTTGTCATAGTACAATTTCAACCGACTCCCATTCACCAAACCTTCCTTCCATTCTCCATTCAAAGTCTTCAACTGTGCATCTCCTCCTTTTGTGACATGGACAACTTCATATTTTCCAAGCCAATGTGTTATGAACTTCCTTAGATGCTTCATGAACTTGATATTGTATACCAATACAAGATCTCATTTCTTAAACACTTTCTTCTTGATGTGTTTATCATGGTAGTCCCTTTATCTTTCCTTCTACACATGTTGATGGAATCCTGCAATAAATATGTCTTCCTCTAGTTCGATCAATTGTTGGATCCTCTCTTGAATAGTGCCAGTGTCATCCATATCTGTAAAGGTTGCAATTCTTAAGCTAGGAACCAAATATTCCATCGAGACAACTTCTTCGAGACCATAAACCAACTTAAAGGGGGTCTGCATTGTCATCTTCTTGCAAGTAATTCTATAGGCCCATAACACTGATGGTACTCTCAAATCCTAGTCATCTCTGTTCACATTGCAAATCTTCGTTAGCATTGTCTCCAAGATCTTATTGAATGCTTCAATTATCCCATTCTCTTGTGGATGGTAAGGTGTGCTCTTCTAATGATGAACTGCAAATTCCTCAGTCAAGGCTTCAATGGTCTTATTAATAAAATGTATTCCTTGATCTTTCATAAGGATCTTCAGGCATCCAAACCTCGTTATGATGTCATCAAATATGAAGTGCATAGCTGTAGTTGCACTACAATCCTTAACTACTCTGGCTTCTGCTCATCTAGTCAAGTACTTTGTCGCAGTGATTATGTACTTGGCTCCTGTGCGCTTCCCTAGTGGGTTTATAGGTCCCATGAAATCAATGGCCCATTTCTCAAATTCTTGTAAGGTTAGCTAGGGTAGTAAAGGCATCTTATCTCTTCTAGATGGTTTCCCAACTCATTGGCATACATCATAGGCTTTATGGTAATACTTAGCATCTTTGTGTAAAGTGGGCCACTAGAGGTCAGCTCTAAGAACCTTTTGCACTGTTTATTTTTCTACGTAGTGTCCTCCTACGATGCCTTCATGAGATTCTGCTAAAATTAGTGGTCTTTCTGCCTCCATAATACATCTTCTTAGGATCTCATCAGGTCCCATATTATATAGATGTCCAACTATAAGAGAAAAATATGCAATGCGCACTACCAGCTATTTCTTCTGAGTGACTGTATATTTCGGAGGTGTCATTCCTATTGATAGGAACTAGACTATCTTGGTGAAGTGATCATCAGCCTTTCTAATAGCCAGCAACTATGCATCCAACAATGTATCCTCCAAACTAGTAGGTTCCTCTCCATGTTCCAATTTCGACAAGTGGTTAGGTCCTTTGTTCATTCTCCCTAGATTTACCACAATTTCAAAATCATATTCCTAAAATAGAAGAATCCATATGCATATTCTTCGCCCCAACACTATCTTGTTGACTATGTATTTCAGCATGGAGTGAACAGTGAACATCTTAAAGTGTCCTCCCAACAAGTAGTGGTGAAACTTCTGCAATGCATACACCATGGCTAACCCTTCTCTCTCAGTGCTGGTGTAATTGATTTCAGTTGTAGATAGTTTCCTGCTAGAAAAGGATAATGGGTGGTCAATGTCTCTTGCTCCTGGTTGTGCTAACACTTCTCCTAATGCAATAGAAGATGCATCGACATGCACATGAAATTCCTTGTTCCAATCTGGGAAAACCAGAATAATCACAGTAACCATTTTCTGTTTTAGTGTGTCAAAGATTTGTTGGGATTCTTCTGTCCAATTAAACTGGCAATCTTTCTTCAAAAGCTTCTCCATGGGTGTTGTGATCTGTGCATAGCCTTTAATGAACTTCCTATAGTATCCAGTATGTCCCAGCACAGTGCACAACTATCTGATTGAAGTAGAAGGGGGTAAATCAACTATAATGTCAATCTTAGATGGATCTACCAACAATCCCTGCTTACACACAATATGGCCTAGCAGCACTCCGAAGGGTGAAAATAAGATGCACTTCTTTAGGTTCAGAGAAATCTGACATTTCCTGCACTTATCCAACATTATTCTTAAACATTCAATATGATTTTTCAATAAGATAAAAATAGTCCAATCATCAAAGTATGCTTCGATAAATTTATGTAAAAACTCCTTTAGTGCTTCGATCACCACCCTAGAAAATATGGCTGGTTCATTCTTCAATCTAAACAGCATTATTGTGTATTGGTAGGATCCCCATTATGTTGCAAATGTGGTCTTATGGCGGTCTTCCTTGGCAATCCTGATCTGATGGTACCCCAAAAATCCATCGGTGAAGGAGTAGAATTCCTATCCTCCCACATTGTCTAACACTTCATCAGTAAATGGTGTAGGGAATGGGTCATCCAAACAAGCATCATTCAGCTTCCTGATATCTACACAAATCCTAATCTCTCCTGTCTTCTTGTCTGAACCACCATAGGGCTAATGCACTTTGATTCTTCAACAGGTTCTATGATTCCTTCTTCCAGCATTCTGTCTAATTCAATCTTCACTTTCTCCTTATATTTAGGGTTCAGTCTATAGGGTATTTTATTGACTGGCCTTGCATTTGTTTTCAAGGATATCTTCATCTCTCCCATGGGCCCTTTAATTCCCTTCATATCAACAAACTTGGTTGGAAACAAGTCCTGATATTCATGCAATAACTCTGTAATCTTATCAATAGTGGAATCATCCCAGTAATATCCAACATTAGCAAGATTAGGTGCTTGCTCTGTTCCAATGTTGACTTTCTTGATTTTAATTGGCTATCCAATAAAAGGTAGCTCAACTCATGGTCCTTCTATGTCTCTCTATCCTTTTGTTTCTGCAATGTTCGCATTCCTAGGATCATCATCTTCATCAGCATTGATATTCTAACAATATTGAAATTTCTGAAGAGGTGCAGTCCATTCATCCTCTTCTTGATCCAAAGGGAGGTTAGGTGCTTCCTCAAATACTTTATGTCTTATAACCTATAAAGCTTGATATACCTGAGGGTCTTGACTTTCAAATAACAATGTAGCTACAAAATTCTGAGTCATACCTTTCCAATCTGTAGTGGTGAGGTGCAGTTCCTCTTGAAGGTACTAGTTGATAGGCGTTCTGTCTAGAGTATTGATAAATTTTATGCACCCACTGTTCTTGAGGAATGTTACTCCAGGCCTCCTCACAACCGTGTACATGGTCTTTCGGACAGCGTTAACCTGTGTACCTAACTTTTCATCCTTCAACTTTTTCTAAGAATCACATTGTCATCAAAGTGTGACATTGTATACAATTCACGATGTTCCTTTTATGTGTTCCCCACCATCTTGATGGAATAGATTTCAAAGCCTCGTCCAGTGCCAACAGTCTCTGTTGTACTGGTACAGTTTCTTCAAATTCTAGTAAGAAATTTTCTAAGTGATTTAGACCATCAAAGGTGGGTAAATTACTTATTGTTGTGTCGATCCAGCAAACTTCTCCGGTTAGTCTAGCACATCTCCGTGTCGATACTTCACACATTTGATTCTGCCAGTTCTCTTGTGCTTTTTTAAGCCTGATGAACATGTGTTGTCACTACGCCAACTTAAAATCCCATTTGCTATAGGATTAATGTAATAATGTTGTCTTGATGTTAGTTTGTATATATTCTCCAACTCATATGTGTGGTCATATTCTCTGGTGGGCTCTGTATATCTACGACCTTCATCAGGATTCAAAGGGGTGATTACCCTAAGGCCATCACCTTCAAATGTCATTATTCTTTTCTTCAAGTCAACAATGGTAGAATTGTTGAAAGCCCAATCAATTCCTAACAGCGCAAGGTAAGGACAACTATCATCGACTATCTCAATCACCTCAAAGTTCACAAATATTTTGACCCCATCAATGTCCACAAGGACATGCTCCAGTATTCCGAAGGGGCTCACAGCCTGTTGATTGGCCATCCTAAGCCTGATGGGGGAATAGATCAACTTAGGTTTTCCCATTAGTTCCCAGGTCTGCTTCATCATGACATTGACCTCCGACCCTAAGTCAAGGACCACATAATCTGTATCATAATCTTTGATCTGAGCATTTAGATGTAGCTCCTTATTTGTCCTTCTGTTTTTAGATACTTGGTGTACTTCTCTAGTCAGTAAGGGATCTACCTTTCCTAGCACATATTGTCTGATTAAATTTTGTATCTCTTGTACAGTGCTTTCATCCTTAATCAAATTAATGCAAGTGCATAAGAATTCCATGAGCGAATTAGACTGATCAAATGCTAGAGGCATTCTAAATTCTCTTACTTTAGGTCAATCCTTTGATGAAGAAGCATGATCTCTCTCGAATTATTTTCTTGATTCCTCAAATGTATGTTTCTCTTTCTTTGGATCAAACTCTTGTGTCTTCTCTGCAGCTTTCCTAACTCTTGATTGTTCTATAGTCTTCCCTGGAGTCACCTTGTCTTCTCATGTAGCAGCACCTCCTCTAGTGATAACAACTCCGGGATCTACTTCGCAAGGTTCTTCTGTGATTAGTTGGACTTGTTGGTTTCCTCCTCGTCGTTCTTGAAGTTTGGCTAACAATGCAAGGAAATATTCAATGACATGTTCAAATGATTTGCACTAACTACAAGTGGTACAAGGGTTTTGGCAGTACCTTTCCAAATGTTTTGGTTGTGCACAGTTGTAACAAATGATTTGACCTCAACCTCGACCCATGCCTCTTGCTCATCCTCTTCCTCTGAATCCACCATGAGGGTTGAAGTTTTCTCTTCTAGGGGAATTATACTGCATAGTGTTCACCTTGAATTTTGTATATATCCCTTGACCTTTCATGCATGAGGTCATAGGCCCTACAATCCCTATCATCATTCCATACCGACTTACATAACATGTAATACATATTTGTAGGTGTCTGAACATATTTTTGCATGTAATAGCATTCACCAGGACGATATCTATTTCTACATACCTCACACCAAGGTAGGATAACTTGTTTTAAAGGGCTCGGATCTCCAAATGCCAAGAAATCATGAAATAGGGGACAACGCTCCTTGTCATGGCCTTTCGATTTGAATCTAATGCACCAGATATCTTCTCTTTTCACTACTACATATTGAAAAATTTGTGACGAAAGTACTTTTTCATCGTAACATTCAAAAGAAAAAGTTCAATTATTCAATTTTTTTCTAAACCCACCCCGTATTCGTTGCTATCTCAATGAATGTACTTTGTTTAAATTAATATGGTCAACGCACATTGCAAGAGCGATGAATGAATGTTATAAGTGAACGTTAAATATGACAAATAAATAGGTAAAAAAAAAGAAATATTTTAGGTCACGGTCATTTCAATTGCAACGATTGTGACCTAAAATTGAACTACAAATATTTGACAATTTAAAGATGTTGCAACAATCTTTATATAACAATGATGGTTCTGAAAGGGCATTTTTGTGCAGAAGTTGTGTAGAAAAATGTCACAGAATATAGTTAGAGGTGGGGAAAAAAGTAAAGTGGGTGAAAAGGGTGATGGTAGATGTTATTTCCCTTGTAAAAAATGTTGCCTCATATGTCCCGTAAGAATTTTAATAGCAACAGCTACAAAACATTGTAGGAAATATGGGCACATTGATGGCAGATCGAATGAATATCGTCCCATGGTAATTATCTATATATTCATTAATTATAAAGTTAGAGTTGTCCTCTAACTTTTCGTAGAATATTGCACCAAGTATTAGTAGAAATGATGTTTTACAAGTTGAGGAACTTCATGACCAAGAAAATGAGGATCTCATGGAAGAAGATGATGAGACAAATCAAGTTAATGATCCCATGGAAGAAGATGATGGGACAAATTAAATGATCCAAGATTTGTTTTCGCAACCGGATGAGGATGGGGACAATGCTAGTATTTATGATGAACCTCTATTAGAAAAGGCAAATAAATGACTTTATGAAGGATCAAGAGTAAATCTTCTCTCCTCTACATTGTTGCTAGTGAACTTAAAGGTTATGAATAATTTGTCGAACACTTGTATGACATAGATCCTAAGGTATGTAATATGTTTCATCTCATATTATACATAAATGTTGATTTTTTTCTATTTGTTTTTAATGTTAATTAATGTGTAAAATAAGAATGCAATTTTTATGATTAATATTCTTACATTAACTAGTTATTTGTTATGTTGTATATTGTTAGGTGAATTTTTGTTACCATCGTCAAATATTTTACCTCGCACATATCGAGGTTTGCATGCCATTATGAAAGACAATGGAATGGATTATCAAACTATATATGCATGTCCTAATGACCATATTATATATTATGGACAACATGCTTCGAAAATAGAATGTTCACAATGTCTTATCAGTAGATATTGAACCAATCAAGTAACAAAAAGAGTGCCTTGAAAGGTTCTTCGTCATATTCCCATAATTCCACATTTGCAGTGATTGTTCATGTGTGAAAGAATAGAAAAATTTATGAATTACCATGCACGTAATAGAAATGGAGATGGTGTTCTTTGAATTCCTGTCGATGGTTTTGCATTTAGGGAAATTGAAGGAAAATGGGAAGATTTCAAAGATGAACCTCGTAATGTTAGGCTTTCATTGGCAGCTGACGATGTTAATCCATTTGGAGAGCTTAGGTCCCAAACAACTTTTAAAACAATGTCAAACAAGTTATATATGATCTTGGAAAATACATGAGGTAAGTAACCACTAGCCCATCGACCATCGTAGATTAAAACACTTCGGTGGATTCATCCAACCCCCGATTGTCGGCCATCAATGATTAGAGATGTCTTATGGCTGACCAAACTCTTCTTCCAACTCACCAATTCGACCATTACTCATCATTGAACTTTGCTGGAAAGATTCATTACTTAAAAAAAATTCGACCAAAACTCCAACTGATCTACACTGTCGATATACCACTCAAAAATTATCATGGTAATTTATCATATCAACTTCTCCCAACTCTATCAATGCCCATCCATCTGTCATCGTCCATCAGTGTTTTCTCTTGGTGAATTTACAACACTTCACCAAACTCTTTGATCTCACCATTGGTCATTGGTGAATTTTGTTGTTGAACCTTACACTTAGAACATTTTGACAAAGAGCCCCTAACAAATATAAGTCATTGATATAATCCATTTTACAAACCCCCAAAATGAATCATGGTCGTTGATTGGATCTACCCTTCAAAACAGCCAAAATGAATACAGACCGTCGATCTTATCCATTTCCCAAACTGCCAAAATTAATCATGATCATTGATTTGATCAACCTTTCAAAATAGTCGAACCATATAGATTTTTGAATTTATCATGATGAATCTCAATCTTCAATCTCAAGATCAAAAGAGATCCCAGTCGTCGATTCGCCCAATTGCCTGTAACTCTACAAGTGGCGATTAAAAATCAAATTTCGACCATTCGAGGTTGAATTCTGATATGCAACTTTACCTCTCTACTCCATTAATATTATTAAACCATATGGAGTCATTCAAACTCATATATTACTCACAAAAATGAGGATTTCACTCTAGCTTCTCCTTTTTATTGCAATTTTACATAGATAAAAGTCTACAATAGTGAATTACTCAATTCACACATATTCTTGGCCCATTCAAGCCTAGTGTTTGACCCTGAGGGATCCAATACCATAACGTAATGTACCCARCCTCCAACTGAGAAACATAATGTGAGGAAACTCATTAAATATGGAGATTTTCTATTTAATTAAATTCATGTATCTTACCAACTAAAAATCACACACTGTCTTAACTATTTAATTGATACCACAGTTATAAATGCATCTAATAGAATATATTAAACATGAATGTAATTGTTCAAGACAACAAAAAAAACACATCATTTTGTTGATGGGTCCTAAATCAATTTAACTCAACAGCAGGAACCAAACCCTCCATCAAGGCCCAATTAGACTCTGTAGCATTTAATAGTGGAATGGTTCTCCAAATCTTGTGATCTAGTCGGTTTAATCAATGGGCTTTACATTTTTTTGTGAAAGATTTCTCCTCCAATTCGGCGTTCTCTTTTTTGTGTTTTTCTCTTAGGTAGGACTTGTTATAACCCTATAATTTATAGGATCAATTGTTGATTGTATTTTTTGTCCCTTCAGTGTTTTTGACTTGCAAAGACCACTGCAGAAAGAAAAAGAAAGAAAAGAAAAGAAAAAGAAAAAGAAAATGAGAAAAGAATAAAAGAGGGCATAAAAGAAATTAAATGAAGCCCCATGCAATAACAATGGCTTGGTCCATACAGTCTAAGCATGGCCAATTCCTTTTAAATTGATGATGATAGGATTAATGAATAATCTTGGATAAATTTTCTAAACTTATTCAAGTAAATAGGCTAGATAGAGAATAAAGTTGACCAAATTGCCTAATCTTGGTCAAATATCCCCTAGGTAGAGTAATTTCTTGGTCCAATAGTTTAATCTAGGATAAATGTTATAGGGAAGTAGGTTAGAACTTAGGTTAGAGCATAGGTTAGTTGGCTTGATTTCAATAAAACATGCATGATGATCTATGTCGATTCATATCTTTGAAGTTTGAAAGTATGTTACCTAACCCCCATGGTATCAAAAGCAGGAAAAGCCGAGCAAACCCAGAAAAAGGCCGCAAGCCTAAGTCTACACTACAGAAATGATTTCGCATTGGCAAATTAAAGAGAGCACATAGATGGACGACCGATACATCAATGCTTAGATTAACGGTTGGGATATGATTCTGGACCCCCCCCCCC
Organism: Picea mariana; assembly: GCA_032191745.1. Lineage (NCBI taxonomy): Eukaryota > Viridiplantae > Streptophyta > Pinopsida > Pinales > Pinaceae > Picea > Picea mariana. Next base: position 22,893 of record JASDQU011443965.1, read on the forward strand.
CCCC
>JASDQU011443966.1:0-23248 GCA_032191745.1 Picea mariana
GTACTGTGATGTGCCAGCCTAGTGCTGTGATGAGGTATCATTTTTACTGATACATATTTGATGCAGATGATGATAGCATTCTTTCGAGAATGATGATGCTGCTAATGAAGAAAACTTTCGATGACTCGTAAATGTGCTAGACAATGGTTCAAGATGATATTGACGATACTGTCCTCTAGATGCCACTGATGATGCAGACCTCTCTCACCTGATGCTGATGAAGAGTACCCTTCTTGTTAAGGGGTAGTGTTGAAACAATGTAACTGTGAAGAGCATTCTTATTATTATTTTATTATTGGATTAAATCGCCATTGAGGATTAATCACGTCATTATTATTATTTTTGTTATTGGATTAATCCCCATTGAGGATTAATCATGTCAATAATTGTATAAGGACCAAATCCCCTTTTGCGGATTGGTCATCGGAAAATTACAAAGGACAGAATAAGAAGTCGGCCCCAGCAGTTATTATTGAAGACCCAGAATTAATTAAAGGTGGGTTTACCCACCCAGAGTGAGAGGTCGGCCCTGCCAGCTGTGACCTTTCACACGTGCCAGTCTTGTATAAATAAGAGGCTAGCGCCTCACTTCAAACACACAACTCACTTGCTCATTTCTCTTATGAGGCAAGCTGCAATTACCAGAGAGAGGAGAAGAAGAGTGCTGCATCTCTTGGGGAGGACTTTTTGTATTGGTTTCAGTTATCTCTTGAACATTGTATAAGCCATTTATGATAAGGAAGTTTTTGTTGGGTTTTCTTCCCCTATAGGGTTTCCCAGGATAAATGTTGTGTCTCTTGTGAATGTGTATTTCTCAGTGATTTTGTTCTTATTATGCTCTTATCTATTGAAATGCAAAGAACTATAATAATGGCATAAACATTAACAGTCTATTGGAGGGACTATTCAGGTTCTTCATCGAGCTACCATTGTAGTCTACAGCAACAGAGATAGATCCAACACAAGCTAGTGCGCATTTGTTCAATTGCAACGTGGGTTTTCTTTTCAGAGTGAGCCTGATTCCTTCAAACCCATTTGAGAGGAGACAAGGGTGCTTCATTTGAGACAATTTCATCAGTTTCTGATAGGTAAAACTCCCAGGGCACACTAGTGCAGCAGTTTCTAGTGCGTGAGGGTTCCAGCAACTATCTAAGGTTCCGACAGTATATCAAATAGCCAGCAGCTTTACCTCTGAGGCAAGGAGAGTGTGCTAAAGAGCAAGGTGATCCTTCAGAGATAGATTTTAGCCCATTCTGACGAGTATCGCCACTAGGGCAAACTTTCCAGTCATTCCTAGCAGTTGTGCAGCGTATTTTTGAGTGCATGTAGCTCATTCTTCCGTGCATGCAGCGGATCGACCCAACAGATCTCAGATCCATCCATCGACATTCATTATCAGTATTTATCACTATTTTGCTTTGTATTCCAGCAAGATCTCCATATATAAAGATCTAGTTGAAGAGTTTTGCTTGATTTTCCAGCATTTTATCTTATGTTGTTCGTCATTTTTCTTAATAAAATCTTTGAGTTGGTTATGGTTCCACGTATATTTGCATGCACTGTATTAAACATTTAAACGCATCCAGAAACCTTTGAAACTCAATCAGAAACCCCGAATGTATCAAATCTACAGCCGAAACCCCAGATATTAGTAGTTTATATCCAGATCTAGTATCCAGGATATTACAATTATGCTCTTTGCCCTGTTTTACTTTGGTGGTTGACATTGCAGCCTAGCAAGTGGGTCACCCTTAGGGATAGGTTTGCTACTGGGAGGTCCTCTTGACAAATCATCGTGCCATTCCCAACCATGCTTGTCACTTTCCACACTTCATCCCCTCATCTCCTTACCTTTTGGGATTTTCGGGTATACTGACCCAAGAAGGGGTTGTCCCTCATTTCATGGGAAGAAGGGGGCTGAAGACCCAGAGGCTTGTAGCTGGAAAAAGATAAAAGCCAATCATTAACCTTCTAGATGCTCACCCAGGGATCCCGAAGATAATAAAATGTCTCTCATTAGAAATTGATGGGACCCATGAAAAATAACTAATACAAAATCCCAACCAAGGTGGAGCATGTGTGGGCATTGTTTTTAATGCTTAGGTAGAAGCCCCACTCATGTTTTCAACTTGGGGAAGCATAATGTGACCAGGGTAGAGTCAAGGTGGGCACAGTTTTTCATGCTTAGGTAGAAGCCCCACCTTGGCTTCAACCTAGAAACATCTTAAAAGAATAAAAGGCAATAAATGGGCTTGGAAAAAGGTTGCATTGAAAACGAAGGTGCGACACACCCTCTACAAAGGCACCCATAGATGAGACACTACAACCCCTTGTATGTCATGAAACCCCATGCCCAAAAGTCTTCCCCCCATCCATGACACCTCATCCACATGATTTAGAAAGAGGTCCCCTCGAAAAACACCCCTAAACTTGAGGTATGATTCACCCAACAGGTCGTTTTGTCAACCCTCCTATACCTAAACTTGGAAAATTGCATAGGGTCTTTGAGCATTGGTTTATTTTGATGAGGTGGTTTAGGTGTACATGTTTAGATGGCTCTTTTATTGATTTGATTTACTCATCATGATGCATTTGACTTGAGATCCTTGGAGAGAATATCCATTTGTCTTTACAGGACCTAATTGGTGGACAGTTTTGGAAGAACAAGCCCAGCTTGGGCTTCCATCGGGATTGAATCCCATGGATTGGATGCCAAGGGCCCACACTTTGGATGATGATGACATGCCTTTGGAGGCCTAGAGGACACCTTGGAGGATCTTACCCAACCCCTACATGCCAAACGACTTGCTTGAAAGGGCCAAAACGTCACCTTTTGAGGGCTTGACGTCACCCTAGGGCTAGGGTTTGGTGGTGATGATGGACACTTGGCACGTTTTGAAGGAAGAGGCCCATGGATCGTGGAAGACAGGTTTTGGTTGAAGGTTATTGGACTTTGGAGGCCTAAAGTTCCCTTCTCCAACTCAATGACTTGACCAAAAGTGCCAAACGTTACCCAAAAGAAGGGTGACGTCTTGTTTCTAAGGTTTCTTTTATGTGCAAAGTATGAATTAAATAATATTATTTTTGTAAAGAGGCAAGATAAGGATTGTTGACGCCTTGCCTTGTGTTTTACCCTAAGTTTTGTAGACAAACTATGTTTAGAGGATTTGTATAAATAGAAATCATGTCTATTTCATTTTTCATCATAGCTCTCCCATTGTGAGAAGACTAATGGCTGAAATTTTCACTAGACTTGAGCATTTTGGTATCTCTCTCTCTTGCAAATGAGTTTTGGTGTTATCTCTTGGTGAATGAATGAGGCTAAGTGGTGTGCACCTCTTGGAGGCTTATGTTCTTGCTCTTGGATGGTAATTTGATTGGTGAACTAGGGTTTGATCTCTCTCTCTCTTGGAATTGGTAAGGAAAATCTGCATTAGTTAGTTCTTTCTTGCTTATTCTAAGTCATTGTTGGTTGAAACCCTAGGAGGAGTACGTTGTATGCACCCTCCATTAAGCTTCATCTTATTTGATAAAGTTTATAAGTCATTTTTGCAAGGGTTTCTAGGAGAAGTACGAGTGTGTACACCCTTCTAGATTTGCCCTAGTTTGATTGGTATGCCCTAAGGAGTAAGAGGATTTACACCTCTAGGGATTTTGTCGTTCTAACTTGTACTTAAAGACTCCATTCACCCAAATTTTAAAGGCACTAATCTAATTTTTTGCATTGGAGAAATAAAATGTTTGCATTGGTAAACATGTTTTGACGAGATATTAAAATTATTTAAGTTGGAAACTCTTATGCATGCAAAGAGCTTGTCAAGGCCACTAGGGCGTCCTGATTGGCTTGGTCTTCTTAGAGATATAACCCATTAAAAGCTACAGCCATTAGGGCTGCAGCAAAACATCTTCTTTGCCTAACTTTAACTTGCAATTTGACCGTGGAATTTTGCTAGTAACCCATTATTTTCATTGTGCTACTAATTGGTGAAGTTTTGGTTGGATTACTTGCTTATTTTCGTGGTTAAAAGTTGTTTCTGTAGCAAGTCACTGCTACAGCCACTTGGCTGTCATAACTATGCTCTGAAAACTTATCATTACAGCCATCCAATACCACTAAAGTTGTGTTAAAGCGTTGAGAGCTTATCTACATGTTTTATGCTTCATAACTCAACTAATTTGTGATGCTTTAAGTGGTTAAATCTGCAGTAGTTACTTGACTTCATTACTGATATATATATATATTTGTTTACTGCTGCAATTAGGGACAGCAAACTTAACTTGTTTGTCCACTTGATATATTACGTGCATACTTGGCTTTTCTTGTGTCTCGGGCAGGTATAAATACTTTCAGCAGGTACCCAAGGACTTGGCAACCTTAAACCACTCTCAAGACGTGTCATCAAAACCATCTTCCACTTAGCAACTTGACCTATAGGGACATCCATTCATAAGTATCACTTTCCATCCCATTTCCCCCTAGGGTCACCAAGATTCCCCCCTTGAGGTGATCACTTCACCTCTAAAGTGACGCGAATACTTATCTAAAGTGACAGTGAGTAGGTGTTCTCTTAGTTGTCACCATATTGTGGTTTGGGTCGGGTTTTTCCCAACCTACAGTTTGTGCGATAACAGTTCTGTCAGTGAGTTTATTTTTCTTCTCCTCATGATAGTTAGTTATTTCAATTGAATCAGTTATAAAATCTTTGTTGTATTTTATCTTTGCGAATTTGCTATCTTTACAATTACCGATTTGCTGCAATAAAACCCACTACTCTAGGGGATTTTTCTCGAAAGCAACATTTGCCTAAGTTTAAAGGTGTGTATATTACCAGTTTGAGTGGATTTTGGAGTTCTCATACACTCTTATTCTAAGAGTGCAAGTCCCCGAGTAGGAGCTAGATGTTGCCCCCTTAGGGGCAACTACTTCCAAACCACCCTCTCATGGGTGTGGTGTTGTTGCTTGCATGAGCTCTCTTGCTCATATCCTCCAACTTAGAATTGTTCTTCCAATTCTCCTTCAAATATATGATGATCTTTCCTCACATCACTCCCTAGTTCTATCAAATGCCTCCGCCATGGTATACCAGCATATCCCTCTTACACCTCAAATGACACACGCACTTACAAATGGTACACTTTTCTTTCATTTCACATGGTCATTATACTTTGGTTTAGTTTGTTTACTTCACTTGATGTGCTATGCCACCCCAACCCATCCCATCACCCCCCTGCACCACCTTCCTCTTTGATAGAGATTACGCCAACTCCTACACCACCTACATTAAGGAAGTGCTCTCGCCCATCTCCCACTTTAGATCACTAGACACCACCATAGCCAAATACGAGATTCTTTCCACGGTCCTCGTGGAGGCAGCCCTTGATTCCTACCCACACTCTACTCGTTGGCTTACCCATAAGCCTACCCATGGTTCCTGCCCCATGAACTGTAGATTTTTAATGACAAAAATCAGCAAATGAAATTTTTGTCATACACTTAGCAACCTAGAGATAACTGTCTTCGTAAATTTCAGAAATGCATAAACTCACATTCAGAAATTTTCATAAGTAGAAATACACATTGCTAAGCAAAATAGCAGCAGAAATAACACAGTGGACAGCAACCCATAACACACAGAAATTTAGGCAAATGCCAGGGAAAACCCCAATGTGGGGAAACCCAACGAGAGAGAGAGAGAGAGAGATATTATTCAGCTTCAAGAAAGTACATATCAGCAGCAAAATAACATTTCCAGCCAAGGAAAATACCTCACAGCACCAAATCTGTCCCATAGAAATCTGCCTCACTTTCCGTGCCAAAACCATACGATTGTACGGCCTCCTCCGTACCTCGTTTTCCGTGCCCACAGTCAGTTGTACGAAATGTTCCGTACAGCCTAGAAACAGCCACAAAAATTCTAAAATTCGCCTCAAAAATCGTGCCTGAAATGCCTCGATTCCTATGCCAAATCCATACCGCTGTACGGAATCGTACGGATCCGTACAGTACGGCCTCCCACAGCAGAAAAATATTTCGGCCCAAAACAAAATATATATATATATATTGAGATTCGTGCCCTTCTTCCTTGGAAAACGTGCCCTCTTTGTTGCTCACTTTCCTCCCAAGCTTACTCAGAAAATCTCTCTAACTCAACTCCTCTCGTCTTCTCGGTGTGTCTTGCACACTACCCAATGCATTCTTTTATAATCTGAAAATGACATTTTCCCCCAAAAGTGTCTTTTCACCTTTCCCAACCCTAGATCCAGAGGCCAAGATTAGATCTTGCCTTTTTCAAGATCAAGGGTCATGATCCATTCCCTCCAAAATGTCTCATTAAATTAAATTGATTTTCACTTTATTACATAAATGCTTTATGAAAATAAAGTCACTTTAAAAATAGAAGGTACACTTTATTAAAAAGTCACTTTAATAAAAGAACTACTTAAAACAACTTTATAAAAACTATTACAAAGTTAAGTGCCTAGTAGTGTAAACATTAAGGTAACATCCGCATTCAAGACAAAACATGTGAAGTACCTCCCGAGCTAAAAAGATAACACTCCCTCTTAGCGAGGGATGTACTCGCTGCCATCTCCATCATCTGGTCCCATCACAATGTGCTCTGTAGGAGCTCCCTCTGAACCTGGAGCCATCCACAACACCTGCACAGAACTCGAACTAGAAGATCTTCTCCTGGCAACCTCCCGGAACCCTGAGCTCACTTCATCTTGAGCATCGGTTCGATCAACCTGGCTGAGCCTTCTGCCAGTGCTCAAAAGAGACTCGCTCTCTTCTCTCGGGATGCAAGACTGTATCCTTGGCACCACCGCAGTCTCAAAATCCTCCTCACACTCCTCATCCGACATTGAATCACACATCAAAGGTTGTCCTCTCAACATATACAACCTGTTCACCCGGTTACCGATCAGCTGCAGCTCTACCGGGTCCACTCCCTGCCTGTAGATAAAGACATGTTCCCTCTTGAACAATACACAATATCCTACATCCTCCAAAGCTGAGACTGAGAGCAAGTTAACCCTCAACCCTGGAACAAAGAGAACTCCATCAAGCTCCAAGAGTTCCCCAAACTCGAGTTGGAATCTGACATTCCCAACTCCACGTACAGCTCTAGCCATACCACCTTCATTTACCACCTATTGGCCAGGACCAATCTCTGTGAAATCTAGGAATACTCGCCAGATTCCCGTCATGTGGCTAGAGGCTCCGCTATCCACAATCCATCTAACATCACCTCTGAATCTTCCACTGCCGACACTGGAAACTAGGGTCACCAAAGAAAATTCCCTATCGAACTTTGAAGCAAAGTCCTCCATGGCTGTTGTAGCAGCTGTCTCAGGCCCCTCTGCCGCCTTCTTCTTCTTCTTCCTCTCAGGACAATGAGAGGCAAGGTGCCCCAACTAGTTACAACAATAGCATCTGACTTTACTCAAGTCCCTTCCGGAACTTCCTTTCTTCTTGCTCTTTGCAACAACAACAACATTCTCATCAGCTCTGTCTGTCTTCTGTTCACCGCTCTGAGATCTTTCCCGAATCTCCTCCTGAGTGAAATCATCCCATAGTCTACTCCAATCTGGTAAGATGCTCACGTCCCACCACGCACTTCACGAAGACTTCCCATTTTTTGGTGAAGCCATTTAAGGCTATCCTTACTAGCTCAAAATCCGTAATGACCTCTCCAACAGCTGCCAGCTCATCTTTAACTTGAGCCATCCGGGTAAGATAAGAAGAGACACTCTCCTCCTTACCCATCTTGGTATCATGCAACTTAGCCTTCAAGGCCATCTTTCAGTTCTCATTCTTCGCCTCGAACAAGTTTTTAAGTGCATCCCACATCTCCTTGGCAGTCTTTTTCTCAACCAAGTGTGGGATAAGGTGATCCTTCACCCCATCCAGAATAATCCTCTAAGCTTTGGCTTCCTTGGTCTCATGCAAGTCCAAAGAAACAGGATCTGTTGCGGGAGCTGCCACAACAGAGTTGACATAGCTATAAATTTTTTTCTCCTTGAGAACGGCTAACAATCGAACCTTCCATTGCAAACAATTGGAAATGTCATCCAGCCGATCCTCATATCTAATGTTTGCATCCATATTCCTTGTCACAACTTAAGGAAAACAATCACACCCTTTTGCCCAAATATCACACTGCCCACTGTCAGAGACAAAGCTTTGATACCATGTAGATTTTTAATGACAAAAATCAGCAAATGAAATTTATGTCATACACTTAGCAACCTAGAGATAATTGTCTTCATAAATTTCAGAAATGCATAAACTCACATTTAGAAATTTCCATAAGCAAAAATACACATTGCTAAGAAAAATAGCAGCGAAAATAACACAGTGGACAGCAMCCCATAACACAGAAATTTAGGCAAATGCCAGGGAAAACCCCACGAGAGARAGAGAGAGATCTATTATTCAGCTTCAGGAAAGTACATATCAGCAACAAAATAACATTTCCAGCCAAGGAAAATACCTCACAGCACCAAATCTATCCCATAGAAATCTGCCTCGTTTTYCGTGCCAAAACCGTACTATTGTAYGACCTCCTCCATACCTTGTTTTTCATGCCCACAATCAGCTGTACGGACTATTTCGTATGACCCAGAAACAACAAYAAAAATTTTGAAATTCACCTTGAAAACCGTCCCTGAAATGCCTCGATTTTTGTGCCAAATCCGTACAACTGTACGGACTGTAYGGATCTGTACAGTACGACCTCCCACAACACAAAAATATTTCAGCCCAAAACGGAAATATATATATATATATATATATTCTTGGGATTCGTGCCCTCTTTGTTGCTCACTTTCCTCTCTCAAGCTTACTCAGAAAATCTCTCTAACTCAACTCCTCTCGTCTTCTCGGTGTATCTTGCACACTATGCATTCTTTTRTAATCTGAAAATGACATTTTCCCCCCAAAGTGTCTTTTCACCTTCCCAAACCCTAGATCCAAAGGCCAAGATTAGATCTTGCCTTTTTCAATATCAAGGGTCATGATCCATTCCTTCCAAAATGTCTCATTTAAATTAAAGTGATTTTCACTTTATTACATAAGTGCTTTATGAAAATAAAGTCACTTTAAAAATAGAAGGTACACTTTATTAAATAGTCACTTTAATAAAAGAACCACTTAAAACAACTTTATAAAAACTATTACAAAGTTAAGTGCCTGGTAGTGTAAACATTAAGGTAACATCCGCATTCAAGACAAAACATGCGGAGTACCTCTCGAGCTATAGTTAGTTAACCGAGAACATGTCTAGTTATTTAGCAGCAAATGAGGCAGGGATTCAAGTTGAGTTCCTTAAACATGGTGTTTGATCTCTTGAGTCTTACATTGTTGATTTATTTAACTAGGTGGCATGTTCAATCTTCCCCCCCTCTTGGACACGACACATTATTCATCCAATCCACAAATTGAGGAGTAGCTCCAATCCAAATAATTACCAGACTATCATGGTGGATCACACATTCTCCAAGCTTTACGCCACAGTCTTACAACACTGGCTATCTGAGGAGTTGGAGAGGCGTCATCTCAGGGCTAGAAGTCAAGCAGGTTTCCGCCCAGACTACCAAACGATCGATCACATATTCACAGTCTGAGCCATTGTTGAGGAGGCTCATCATCGCTCTTTGAAGGTTTACATTTGCATTGTAGACTTCCAGAAAGCGTTGACATAGTTCCAAGGGATGCACTATTCTAGAGGCTCCACGACATTGGCATATATGAGACCCTCCAGGTAGCCATCAAGAGGTTGTATGAGTCAGTTTTGGGACGCCTCATGATGGCACATGGCCTTTCTAACTTCATTCAGAGTACCATCGAGGTAAAACAGGGGTGCCCCCTCTCATCGACCCTATTCGGAATCTATATTGATGAGTTGGTGTCCTTCCTCCATGAACATATCCAAGAAGGGGATGATTGTCTTCTACATCAGGTGTTGATCTCCCTACTCTTATTCGTTGACGACTTGGTCTTGTTGGCCTCCACTCTTGAGGGCCTGCCAAAGACAAATCGATGCACTAGCCATCTTTTGTGACCTTCGACAGTTGACGATCAATCTAGGGAAAATCAACGTTTTGATGTTCAACGTATCGAAGAGCTCTCTTACAAACTTACATTTCTACTATCGAAGGGAAGAGATTGAGATCACCACAACCTACACTTACTTGGTGTTATCCCTCGAGATGTTCTAGGTTGTCAATGGAATGATGCCAAGGCACCCTAGGGGATAAGACTCAGGGTGAGTCTTACAACCATGCTTGCAATAAAGGAAAATTGTGCAAAATTGGGTAAGTTTTTCTTTCTCTCTTTCTAAACTCTCGGCCCTCAAACAGTCTCAGCTCAGATATTAAAAACTCTCAGCTCCAAGAGGCATATGTCCACAAGTGTTTCAGAAAATTTAGATTTAAAGGTGGGTGAAGTGGTGAATTAAAAGAAAAACAAGATAAGCATATAACGCACTGCAAAGAATGAATCTTATAGCTTATGGAAATATAACAATATGTTGAGCAATTAAGAATTCAGCAGTTCTTGTAGATTTTTTGAGGCACTATGAGGCTGCCCAACGGGTCTGTCTTTGACCTCTTGTTGGGCTCTAAGTTTTATCTTCAAGACTGTCCTTCGCTGCTGTTTTAGAACATCATACAGTCAAGTACTTTTTGTCATAGTTTTGATAGTTAAGTGTCCTTTTGAGGTGCCCTTGCAAGTGTTTTATTATCCCAATGTTAGCACATGCAATATACTCAAAACAAATAACACTACCTCTAGATCTTTACAACTCTAAATGTTGATTTACAATTCTAAGCATGCATGAAATGAACATAAGTATTTTTGGTCAACATGACCCTGGATAAAAACCCCCAGGGAAAACCAATTTGGAATAGAAGTATATATATGTGGAGAATAAAAGGTGGACTACAACAAGTACATGAAACAAATGAACCTGATACAATAGCATCTTGTCTCAAGTTGCAACACAAGTCCAAGAGTGAAAGATTGTTAACCTTAAACTAGACTAACTCCTTAGCTAACTTCTTGTTGTTGCAAAACATTGCTACAGCCATACAAACATACATCGATTGGATACATTTCCCTACATAACTTGCACTTAACTCATTCAAAACTCAATTGTGATAATTGTTAGTCAATCTGCTAGGTAATGCTAACTTTGTATGGTGTTTTCTTGCATTTTTGACCATTAGAATTGCAAAAGATTGCTACAGCCATCTAACTGCAGCAAATTATCTACAAAAGTGATATTAAAAGCTAGCTAAACATTGCCAACTTTGCTTGTGACAATTTATTATCAATTTGCATAGTCAAAGTTACTTTTTTGTCTTTTTTCAAGCAATTTCAAGGCATAATTATTGTGGCTGTTATAAAATATTAATTGTTGTTATAAACTGTTGCATTGTTGCAAATTCATATCATCTAACTTACTTTTTGAAGGTTCATTGTCTTATGAAGCACTAACAATCATTTTGGTACTTGGAAAGTGCCCCCTTTTTGCTTTGTTGTCTTGTTCTGGGCAGGTAAATAATATTATCTATTTGCTTCATCTCTATAAGACATAAAGAACCCTTTGACTTGAGTGATCTGTGAGAGGGGAAGGGTTTCCATGTGATTACTTGCCTTAGCCTTCTCAAACCCTCAAGTCACCGGGGACCTCTCCCCTAGGGTAGTCTTGACATACTCCTAAATAGAAAGGGATCTCCTATTAAGGTGACAGTGACAGGTTATTCCCAGTTACGCCAATTCTTTACCCACTTGCCTTGGGCTTTGGGGCAAGTACAAATTGTGCAATAACATTTTGGCGCCGCTGTCGAGGAACACTGAGTCAATATTCCTTGAACGACACTTTTTCGGTAAGCCTTTATCCAAAGCCTTTACTTCACAAAGCTTACCTAGAGACTCCACTGAGGGTGATTCCCTCTTTTCTCTTTGATGATCCCTAGAAGGATTATCTGGTAACTCCACTGATGACAAAGCCAACCATGGCTTCTCAATGGGACCCAAGAAATTTTAAACCCTTGGATATGAGTAAAATTCCGGGTTACCCTCGACAAATGCCTCTGAGGTATGAAAAATGGCTCCCTAGAGTCACTGGTAATGATGGGGTTATAGCCGAAGATCACATGGGTAATTTTTGGGCTTTCCTTCAACTCCACCCTATCAATGATGATGCTAAAGATTTGGCGATGAAACTTTTCTCTGCCACTCTTCATGGCAGTGCTAGGAAATGGTATGACGGTCTCCCCAATGCCAGCATTACATCTATGGACCAATTAGAAGAAACCTTTCTCAAAAGATGGAATATTAAAATAGAAGATATCCACATACTGATTAAAAAACTTGCACACATGAAACAAACTGAGAACGAGACTGTCAGGGAATTCACTACCAGGCTTGAGAATTTGCTACACCAAATTCCTAGAAGCCATCACCCTAAAGAAAAGTAACTCGTTGACCTCTATACCAATGCACTCTCAGTACATTTAGGGTTTCTCCTCAGTAAAAGTGGCCAAGAACAATCCAAGAAGCCTATCACATGGCTATACAAATCGAGGCAAATATCTCCTTATTCAAGCAAGAACACCTTTTTACTCCAAAAACTAAAATTGATGACCCCAAAGGTACCCCAAATATTCTTAGTCTGGAGAGATTAGTTTCCCTTGAGATCTTTGAAAGAAGGGAACAAGTCATCAACCAACAAGAGGTTGAGAAGAAGGATCCTAATGAGGGTTTCCAATCCCATGAGGAAGAGCAAGAAATTACTCATGCTTCTACCGAGGATAATGAAGACATGGTTGAAAAGCGAGAGCCTTAAGATATCGAACACAATGATGAAGTATCGATGTGTGCTCCTCCCTCTGATGAAGTTATCCAAGAGCCTATTCCTCCTGCACAAGAAGAAGAGGATGAGGTTAGTCACTTTCCTTTTCAAGTTTTTGATGATACCTTATTCTATGATTCAGAAGGGGAAGAAGAAAGGGAATCTTTGGACAAGACAGATCCTCCTTATTATGAAGTTGAAGATGTAGAGACAAGTCATGAGGACGAAACAATGATGCATGCTCTTCCATTTAATGAAGTTTTCCAAATCCTCGAGGCTCCTGCACAAGAAGAAGTAAACATGGTAAGTTATTTTCCTTTCCAAGAGTCTGATGATGCTTTATTTTATGATTTGGAAAGTGAAGAAGTGTTAGAGGAGCCCTTGGATGTTTTAAGCCCTTCTTGTTATGATAAAAGTAATGACTATGTTGATAATATTGATGAATTCATACATGTCGGAAAGCGTAAATGGGATGTGATTGGATATGATGGGGATCCCATTTACGACATTCAGGGTCATTTCCAAAAGTTTCCTTTACAACTATCATATGAAGTTACTAATAATTTTGACATTTGGAAACAAGTAGATGATATGATTACAAACTTTTTTCAGACACACAAGGATGACCTGGTGCTATCTTCTCCTAATGATTTTCAGTCATACCTTGAGGATTTTGATGAATATTCATTTGAGCACTTGGATTCATTCCATAAAGAACATTATCAACCACCATTGTGCTCAGATATTGATAAAGGTGAGGACATTGCTTTCCCAGAGAAGGATCCTTGTGACAATGTCTTCCAACTCCCTTCGACTATTTTATCTCGTTGTGTCATTGTTATCGCTCAATTTGTACTTATTCCAAAGGAAAAGGTTAAGGGAAGGCAAATTGGCATAACAGGAGGTTATCCTATCACTATCACCTCAACAAGATACCTCTTTCTATTTAAGGTTGATGGCCCAGGAGAGACGTCCCCGGTGACCTGGGGGTTTGAGAGGGCAAAGGTTAAAGTGTCTATGAAAGTATCCCCTCTCTCAACTCACAATGATCAAAAAGTCCCAAGGTTTTAACCAATGAAGTAATGAAGTGCTTAGATGTACCTGCCCAGAACAAAGCAACAAGAAAACGATATCTTTTGCAAGTACAACTTGTTGTTAGTACTTCATAAAACCATGGACTTACAAATAAAAGCAATAGTTGATGTATGATGAAGCAAACAGAATTTTATAACAGTAATGTTTATAAGATGATAGCTTCACAATGACCCAAAATAATCACCTATTAATAGAAAAGTATTAACATTTGTCAGAAGCTAATTAGGCAGTGTATAAATCAACTTTACAATTGCTTTTAGGTGTTTTTAATGCTGCAATAGATGGTTGTAGCTTACTTTTGTAACAACAGCAAGTACGTTAGTAGATTAGTCTATTCTAGGGGTAGGAGAAGTTAGTAGAGAGCTTTAGGTAAAAGTTTTGAGAGTAGTTTTTATTAATCACTCAATTGCAAGGCTTAGATTAGTGATTTTAGGGTAAATGGAGTCTCTTTTAGCAGCGGAAATCTTGAAGGAACAAATTGATAATAAGAGAGCTAGAGACGAGAAGGTCAATGATTGAAGTGTTGGTAGCCCAAGGCTTCAATCACTAAACCCTAGTAGGAAAATGTCCACTAGGAAGTAAGTAACCCTAGGCCCTAGTAGTTTTCCTCCTCCTTTAGCACAAAGATGAAGTAGATGACGGCTAGATGAAGCAAAAGATGCTAGGGTGTTGCAATGGCAAGGCACTAGGCACAAAGCTTCAAGAAAATAGGGTTTCTAGCATAATCTAGTAGGTTAAAAGTTATTAAGGCAAGAACAATAACATGTGCTTTAGCCTCCTAAGGTTTTAAGCTAGCAATTTCATAATCTTGGAAGAAATGCAAGATAAATACACCATAACCATTCAAATGAAGAAGAATTGCAGAAAATTTACTTACATTCACCAAGAATCATCTAGCAATAGGCCTAGTTGAAGACTTCCACCAAGAAAAATGCTAAAACACACCAAAAATAGCTTCCTTCAAGAAGTGTGCACCAAATTTCAGCCAATAAACCCTAATTAGGGTGCAAATTTCAGACCTCACTTGAGTGTGAGTGAAAGATGATGAAATAATACAAGGGAAAACCCCTTATTTATACAGTTAAAATGACCAAAATTAGGTCAAAAAGACCGACATGGCCAGTTTACATGTAATATCCAGTTTTTACATAAAAATGACAAATTAAACCCTAAATCAAGCAAAGAAGGTGACACCATGCCCCTTTAGGGTGACGTTAGGCCTCTCTAGTGAAACGTTGGCCTCCAGGAGAAAAACATTAGGCCTCCCAAGGCCTCTGGATCAAGCCACACGTGCCACTTGGCACACAATTGCCTCCAAAGTGTCCATCAAACGTTGGGTGACGTCAAGGGTCACAAAGGTGACGTCATGGGCCTTCCAAGGCCAACATCATAGTGGGAGGACAAGACCCCCCTGGGTCCAGGCCTGCCAGGCTGTCTCTGGTGGAACGTCCTGCTCTCTCTCCGGTGCAAGCCTCTGACATGTGTTTTCCCCTGGTTGGGGTCTCCGCATCCATCTGGTGGGCTTTTAACCCTATGGAGGTCCGAACTAATCATCTCCCCATGTGTACCTGTCCGTCGGGTGTGGCCCTGCAACAACAACAAGTACGCCCTCCATGGGCTCATAAGTCACAGGGAGCATAGCAATGTCAATCACGTCTAATAATCAAGTTATCTAAACATGTGCATAAAACCCCCGTTTCCCAGACAAGTGCTCAAAGAGGTTATGCTATTCTACAAGCCAAGTTTGGAGAGGGTGTCAGGAGGTCCTACTGGGCTAATTCTCATTGGACGTGGAATGTTTCCAGGTGAAGACAAATCCAGGCCATGTAAGTGAATGAGATGGTGTAGGGATGTTTAAACTTTGAGCAATGGGTGCAGTGATGACAGGGGAATATATGGCTTACCTGTGGGTGCCTCTGAAGAGGGTGAGTTGCACCTTGTCATGGATGCAAATGTTTCTAAGCCCATTCAATGCATTTTATCTTTTTATCTTTTTATCTTATTGCTTTTTCTTTCAAGAGACTAGTTAGGGGACACTACCCTAGAGTGGTGACCAATGGTGACAATGTTACCCACAAGCATTTCACGAAGATGAGAAGGTTGGCTCATGATGAGACCCCCTTTCTCTTGGCTCTGCCACCAAGAGCCACTACCTTGGCATGGTGACTAGCTGAATGGTAGTGTCATACAGCTACATGCCCATGGACCTAATAGGTTGGCTCGTGATGAGACCCCCTATCCTCCAACTAGGTCTTGATTTTATTATTTTATGGGTCCCTATGTTTCTTGCTGAGAAGCCTTTTATTGCTTTCTCGGAGATCCTTGGGCGAAGCATCTAAAGGTTTTGTTCTTTTGGCTTTTATCTTTTGCCATCTACTTTTACCCTCTGGGCCTTTAGCCCCTTCTTCCCACAACGTAAGGTACAACCCTTTCCCTGCTTGGCAAACCCAATGCCCAAACCAATGTAGGGGATGGATGAGAGGGAAAAAGATGAAAAGTGATGAGTATGTTAGGAATGGACAATGAACTTTCATGAACCCACCCAGTGGTAACTCAAATCCTAAGGGAACCAACTTGCTAGGGCATCCTGTCATTCCCGCAGGTGTGGACAAGTGGAAAGGCATAAGGTCCAAGCACACGTCAGAAGTAAAAAGAATTAAATGCACATATTCAAATGTTTTGAGAATCAAAGTGACAGATACCATAATACCCGGACTCATTACCTCATGGAGCAAGACCCACTGTTGCTGAAGGACCAGGTCGATGGGATGGATGTTGTTGTTGCTGACAAGATGGAGGCGCTGAAGAAGAAGGATGGACCCTCCAAGGCCATGCTTGAGTCAATATGGCTCTCGATACTCCATGTCTAGGACCTGAGGGCAAATCCTAACCTTTATATAAAGGTTGTGAAGAATCATCTTGTTATCTTGGTTTTATATGTGGATGATTTGTTCCTTACTAGAGAGGAACATCTGATAGCTCAGACTAAGAGGGAGTTGTCAGCAGAGTTTGAAATGAAGGACTTGGGTTTTATGCATTACTTTCTCAATTTAGAGGTGTGGCAGAAACCTGGTGAGAAATTTCTCTCACAAGGTAAGTATGCAGTTGATGTGCTTCCCAGATTTGGGATGCTAGACTATAAGTCCATGACCACACCTATGATTTCTAACCTAAAGAAATTACATGATCAAGCTACAGGTTCAGATCTAGAAGACCCTACAATATATCGTCAGATCATTGGGTCCTTGATGTATCTAGTACACACCAAACCAGACATTTGTTATGCAGTGAATGCCCTCAGTCAGTGTATGTGTGATCCAAAACACATTCATATGGTTGTTGCTAAGCACATTCTCATATATGTCCGGGGGACTATAGCTTATGTGCTCAGATACACTTCTAGTGGAGGTGTAATGCTTCATGGATTTTCAGATTCAGATTGGATGGGTAGTATAGTGGACCGGAAGAGCACTTACGGGTATTGTTTCAGTTTAGGTTCATCTATGATCTCCTGGTCCAGCAGGAAGCAGGAAACTATAGCCCAAAGCACTGCAAAGGCAGAATACGTTGTTGCAAGTGTTGCTAGTAGGGAAGTAGTGTGGCTCAGAAAGCAAGTAGTGTGGCTCAGAAAGCTACTCTCAGATTTGTTCAGTGTTGAGCTAGAATCCACAATAATTCACTATGATAACCAGAGTTGTATAAAGCTCTCCGAAAATCATGTGTTTCATGACAGATCGAAACACATCGAGATGAGATATCACTATGTCTGAGACATGGTGCAGAAGAACATTCTTAGTATTCAGTATATTCCGACTACGAAACAAACTGCAGATATATTGACCAAGCCCCTGTCGTTGACAAAGTTTGTGTACTTTCGAGACAAACTTGGTGTTGTTGAGAATGCCTCTCTTGCTGAGAGGGAGTATTAAAATTAATGCAGCTGCAAGAGCCATTCTCTGGAAGGATGGCAAAGATCCTAGTTGTGATCTAGGGCCCCCAGTACACTCCTGGGATTCTTGGTCTGGGACCAAGCAGTTAGAGCCATGGCAAAAGACCCTAGTTGGGCCCCTAGTCTATTTCTGGGGTTCTTGGTCAGGGACCAATCCATTTGATGATATAAGTCTCTAGATGTGTTCTAGGGCCCCTGGATGTGTTCCAGGGAATCCTTGCTTAGCACTTGGATTGATCCTTGGTTGTGTACCTTGGTGGTTAAGACCCTAGTTATGATCTAGGGCCCCCAAATGTGTTATGGGGTATCCTGGTCTGGGACCAAGCAGATTCTTGGTCTGAGTACCAAGCCGAGATGATGTGTGACCTTCTTCTCTCCTGGGATGGTCCATGTGACCTAGGAGCAGTTAAGAAGAAAGGCATGATTGTTGATGATTACAGCTGCGTGAGACATTCTCCAGGACACAGACCTAAGAGAGAGCCCCTGAGATGGGTGTGTGGTTCCTATCTGAGACAGAATTGGAACGTAGTGATGACCTCCTCCTTACGGAGAGTTAAGAACTCCAGATGATTCTCATGTGTAACGCAGTGAGAAAGGAGATCTATTGAGTTGGACGTGCCTGTGGCTGAGCACAAGGTGAACGTGTGAATTCCCATGAGTTGGGTGCATTGTTATGAGACAGAGATGAAGACGATGTATTAGCCTCCTCTGACAGAGAGCTGAGATGATGAACTCCAGATGACTCTCTTGTTTAATGCAGTGGGAAAGAAGATCCGTTGAGTTGGACGTGCCTATGGATGAGCACAGGTGAACGTGATCCTAGTGGTTGAGCACTAGTGAGTGTGGTTCTCCTGTGAGACATGGTGAGATAGAGATATGGACATCCCTATGGATGTGCCCCTAGTGGCTGGGCACTAGTGGGTGTATGAGATCCCTTGCTATATTGTTCAAGAGTCAGACTTACCTGTAACCCTATTGATTATGTAAAGGGTACAGGTCGGCCCTGTTATCGCACAGTTTGTAGGATAGGTTTAGTAGCTTGGAAGTAAGACTCAAACTGGCGTAACAGGAGCTTTCCCCACCCATTGTCACCTCGATGGGGAGCTCTTTCTGTTTAGGGTGGCTGATCCCAAGGGAGACGTCCCTAGTAATCTGGGGTTCTGAAAGGTCTTAGGGTCTAAAGGATCAAAATGAGGTTTCCTTTCACAGATTACTGCCAAGAGTGATAGTCAAAGTTTGAAGGTATTCCACTGAGAGGGCACCTGTTTGCGAGACAAGACAGATAAAACTAAAACGTGCAAGCAGTGGTTAGTACTTCAATATCTAATGACTATCTTCAATATATATGAGCAACAATAACAAGTAATTATTGACGAAGTCAATGATTGCATAACAAAGACAATGGCTTATAATACTTCTTCAATAAATACAAAATGATGCTTGCATTCAATGTACAAAATCAACCTTTATATTATCACAACGCAATAAATGTGCTCATACATAAATATTGTTGCTGCGTCACTATGCTACAAAGGTGATGTAGAGCGCATGAGAACCTCGGGGACATGTGCTAACTGTAGAGCGCATGAGAACCTCAACAATCTCTGGCGTAGACCTGTATACCTGCTCACACTTGACAAGAAAGCATCAGCGACAAAAGGTGGGGTGGTATTGCCACCCCGCAAAATAACATAAGTAATATGTGCATGCAAGGCGATTATAAATGCAAATAAAAAGTAAAAGACTTACCTGTACTTACCTGTTGGCTGCAGGTTGGTGTAATCAAACAACCAATGAAGCCAATCCAATAACGCTCCTTGATACCTGCCTTTGTGCTTCATCATAAACCAAAACAGTGACAAATCAAGCACAAAAATGTCATGAGTTAGAACATATATCATATCATTGGAAAAGTCATAATCTAACTCATGGAGGCGGGTGGGAGCGATAAAATCCTGCCAAGTCCATCTCCGACAAAAGTACTCAATCCTATCCAAGAAAGGGTGATGAGCAATACAAGGTCCAGAAAACCGACTCAAAGGGTCTGTAGACTGGTTACCTAGGATATCTTCACACTCTAGAGTCAAGGAAGGAAATGACAAAAAATTAGCAGATGAATGGCAAATTATCAAGAGAAGGTTGAAAAACTGATTGGAAATAGCATTACCCAACCAACCCTTGGAGACTAGGGTTTGCCCAGGAGGAAACTCAACATAAAAAAGGTACTTCCCAACTACACCTTTAATGGAAAAGCAAGGCAAAGTAATAACAGGTGGTTGGGGTGAAAAATCATGAGAAACTTTCTTGAGGCAAACAATATCCTTACTTGTGTTGAAATCTGAGCACAGCGGTGGTTGGCAATCATCTTCACAACAGGAGTCAAAATGCTCAGAAGGGTACTCATCAAAAATCTCAAGGTAAGACCGAAAATCATCAGGGGAATCAGGTACTAGGTCATCCTTGGTTTTTTGAAAAGTACAAGTAAAAATCTCATCTCCTTGTTGCCACTGGTCAAAAGTAATTTGTTGCGGTAATTGCAAGGGCAACGTTTGAAGATGACCTTTCATGTCATAGATGGGATCTGTATCATAACTAAATGCATCCCACCTACGTCTCCCAACATGTATGAACTCGTCGAAATCGGCTATGTCAGTGTCAGTATCATAACATGGAGTCGTCAAAACATCCAATACTTTTTCACTCTTTGTGTCATAAGGCAAAGAACCATTTAAAACTTGGAAGGGGGAACAATGTACCTCGCTTAATCCTTCCTGCGCAAGAGCTTCAAGTATTTGGATAGCATCATCACATGGAAGATCTGCCTCTACATCTTCAATCTTGAGACATAGGGGATCTGGCTCGTCCAAGGGTTCCACTCCTTCTTCATTCTCTGAGTCATAAAACAAGGTATCATCAAAAGAATCAAAATAACTTACCTCATTTTCTTCATCTTGTGCAGGAGTGATAGGATCTTGGAGAGCTTCATCGGGCCGAGGAGTGATTACTGGTGCTTCATCCTCGGGAATTACTCCTTTTTCAAACGAAAGGCCTATTTCTTTGATTGCACAACAAGGATCATCAACTTCGTTCAAAGCTTTCTTTCCCTCCTCATCTTTTGAATCAAGGGACACAGTATCATTAGAATTTTGAAGTGGAAAATAACTAACCTCATCTTCACTTTGCTGTACAGGAGAAACAGGTTCTTGGATGAGTTCCTCAGCAGGAAGAGCACAAGTGGGCACTTCATCATCTTGCTTAGGTTGTTGCTCCCCAATCACGTCCTCATTCTGTTGGTTGAAAACTTGTTCCCTTCTCTCTTGTGTATCTTCAACAAAGGTTTCATGGGAAACTAGTTTCATCAAGCTAAAAGCATCCATGGTGAGAGCATTGATTCCAGATGAGTTGAGATTCTTTTCGATCTGGATGGCCATGTTGTGAGCTTCTGCAAGTGTTTTTGGATTCCTTTTATTCAAGAGGAAACTCAAATGCCCCTGAAGTCCATTTGTAAAGAGATAAACGAGGTACTTTCCTTCAAGACGATGGCTCTCAGGAATCTGTTAAAACAACTTCTGGAACCTAGACCAGAAAACTCTGATATTCTCATAATTTGGTTGTTTTATGCCTTCAAGCTCTTTCAGCAATGATTGTACATCTTCTAATTTCAAAGCCCACCTTTCAAGGAAGATCTCTTCAAAATGGTCCATGGATGTGATGCTGGCTGCTGGAAGGTTATCATACCATTTTTCAGCCTCTCCATGCAGAGAGGCGGAGAAGAGTTTCATCACTAGGTCTTCAGCTTCATCTCTGACAGGAAAGTGTTGAAAGAACTCCCAAAATTGGCTCATGTGATAATCAGGACTTTCTCCATTGAGGCCGAAGAATCTAGGGAGCCATTTTTTATAAGAGAGAGGCATTTTTCTAGGATATCCCGGGATTTTACTCATATCTAAAGGTCTGTAGTTTCCTGGATCCCATTGTGAAGTCATTGTTGGCTTCGTCATCAGTGGAGTCGCCAGATAGTTTCCCTGAAACTACCAAAGAATAGGGGGAAAAAGGTAGTGGAGTCGCCAGGTAAGCTTACAAGAAAGGCTTCTGAAGCAAGGCTTACCAAAGGTTTGTCGTTGAGGAAGTTTGACTCAGTGTTCCCCGGCAACGGCGCCAAAATGTTATCGCACAGTTTGTARGATAGGTTTAGTAGCTTGGAAGTAAGACTCAAACTGGCGTAACAGGAGCTTTCCCCACCCACGGTCACCTCGATGGGGAGCTCTTTCTGTTTAGGGTGGCTGATCCCAAGGGAGACGTCCCTAGTAATCTGGGGTTCTGAAAGGTCTTAGGGTCTAAAGGATCAAGATGAGGTTTCCTTTCACAGATTACTGCCAAGAGTGATAGTCAAAGTTTGAAGGTATTCCACTGAGAGGGCACCTGTTTGCGAGACAAGACAGATAAAACTAAAACGTCCAAGCAGTGGTTAGTACTTCAATATCTAATGACTATCTTCAATATATATGAGCAACAATAACAAGTAATTATTGACGAAGTCAATGATTACATAACAAAGACAATGGCTTATAATACTTCTTCAATAAATACAAAATTATGCTTGCATTCAATGTACAAAATCAACCTTTATATTATCACAACGCAATAAATGTGCTCATACATAAATATTGTTGCTACGTCACTATGCTACAAAGGTGACGTCAGCCCTAGTTTTAGGTTAGTTTGAAAGGCAAGGAGGTGGACGTTTTGCAAACTAAACTAATGAAAATGTTCTACACATCAATGCCAATTGCTAGGTGACAAGGCCACAACGTTCTATACCAAACAAGAGATCAAATAGGCATGACGTCACTAGCTAGTTAGGGTTAGTAGAATCGCTAGGGTTAGTTAGGGTTTCAATTCAAGAGTGTTTGAAAGATTGTTTTGAGAACAAAAGACTCAACGTTGCAATTTTTAGACTAGTGCCTTGGGTAAATGGAGTCAAAGAGAGAGAGGCTAAAAGCTTGGAAAGATTTAAACCTAAGGACGGGAGAGTTAGGCTTAACGGTGCTGCAATGGCAGGGCCACCAAGTCAAAACCCTAAGGGGAGGAGGCTCATTCCGGTGTAGCTAAAGCTAGGCCTCATGCTCCTCCCTCTTTCCTTAAGACTCTTTCGCAAAAACGGCTAGTTATAAAACATAAATCTAGGGCTGAAAAGTGTTGTTTGGGGCCAAGGCTTTTCAAACCCTAAGAGTCAAACCCTAGGTGTAAAATTAATTAGGCCTAGGACGTCTTCTTTCTTCAATTTATGTTTCAAACTAACTCAAGAAAAAGAGGAACTAGTGTAGCAATGGCTAGGCTAGGT
>JASDQU011443967.1:11340-22007 GCA_032191745.1 Picea mariana
ACCCCAACATTGAATAGGTTGTTTCCTTGGATTTTTCCCCACTGTCTCCGCGATTCTAGGCTCATTAAGAGTTGGTTTTCCTTGCGCAATATTTCTGAAAAAATGGTGGATTATCGACCTTCTTCCTCTGTTCAACCTTGCTTTTCATCTTGTTTTCCAAAGCCTTTTGGAAATTCGATCTTCCCCTTTGTTGATCATAAATACAGTTAGCGTGACTTATTGTTTCCTCCAATGTCTCGGGGTCATCATATTGTATCTTGTCACTAATAAATTATGGCATCCCACTCAGGTACCTATGAATTTTAACTTTCTCATCCTTGATGAATGCAACATACTTCAGTAGCTTTAAAAATCTTCTTTTATACTCATCTATTGTCATAATCCTAAGCTTAAGTTAAAAAAACTCCTTCATTTTCTTGGCATAGTATCCCTTGGTTAAGTATTTATTTTGAAAATACCTCTTGAACTCCCTCAAAGTAACCTTCTTCTCATCAATGTGTTGCAATTTCACGAACTGATCCCACCACATTGATGCTTTTCCTTTTAGCTTATAGATGGAAATTCTCCCTTCTTCCTGTGTAGAATAATTATGCAGCTGGAAGTACTTTCTCATACCCAAAATCCAAGTCTCCACATCTTCATCCTTCTTGTTCTCACCGTCAAAGGTAGGAGGCTTGATCTTATTCATTTCTCCATGTATCTCATCCACCCCAATAATTCTCTTATTCTTTCTGACGGGAGATGGACTTGAGCTACTGTGTGCTTTCCTAAATGAATTCTTTGGTGAGTGAGGATGATGCCAATATTGCGCATGCACCACAATTTTTATTTGTGCAACCCCAATATTTAGTGCGCATACTTGTGCACCATTGTTTACTGCACAGTTCCAATGACACATCCTGCATTATCCAAAATTTAGTGTGCACACTTATGACACATCCTGCATTATCCAAAATTTAGTGTGCACACTTATGCATTATTACTTTAGGTGCACCATGGCTGTGCTTTAATTCCAAATTCGACCAATTATCAGTCCAATTTTTTCCTTAAATAGAAACTCGACCGATGTAGGATCAATGTTGAAACCATTTCTCTAATACCAAAATGTAACATCCCTGTTACCTATCAAACTACTCTGATACCAGAATGTAACATCCCTGTTACCAAACTGCTCTGATACTAGAATGTAACATCCCCGTTACCAAAGTTCCCTGATACCAATTTGTAACCTTACCCATCCTTCTATTGAGCAATGCTACTCCAAAATATAGTGCATAGATTATACTCTATAGAAATAGTCCGCATAGTAATAGTTGAAGTAACACGCTTAACTCGAAGCTGAGTCGTGCTACAAAACATTTCCTCTTATTACACAACTTAAAACAACATAAGTAACTCAAAAAAACTATGCGCACAAGTATTCATAGCATACAACACCACTATACATGTAATCCATACTAAACATGAGATCACTACTGCGTGCACAATTATTCAGGTATCACACACAAATTATGTCCCCCTTGTGTGCACAAACTGCTTCCCTTTGCACACAAGTAAATCCATCCTCTAGTGTAGACAAAGTATTTTATGGGTGCACGGCCATTCTAACATCATCTTGAAGACTAATAACCAAAATCATAAGGTTAACTTACATCAAAACTGACAACAACTTCCATACTCATGCACGACTGCAAATACGGTCTATCCGCACCACACTTACATGTACAAGCAATATAATACATAATAACAAAAATTACTTATATTCAACAACATACACGAATTTAACCCACATTAAACATAGATAATTAAGCGCACAATAAATGATACAAGCACATAAAGATACTTATATTTTATGAAAAGTCACCAACTGCGCATAGAAATCAGACGTTCCTCCCATCCATAGACTTTGTTGCTCATATAATTTCAGCAACAGGTCACCGCCGAGATGTAGCTTAAATCCACCAGGGAAAAAAGGGTTCCTAATGCCAAGATAAGGTCTATTAACCAACAAAATTGCTCAGTCCAAGGTTCTTGCTACTGCAACTAGCCTACAGTCCCTCATTCCCCATGCACTTATTACACCCAAGGAAGTGTGCCCCTTCTCTACTCTGTTAGCACTTTGTAATTTGCCCAAGGCTGTGGAGGCAGTCATAGAGGTAACACCAAAACCACTTCGACTCAAGGATCTATCCCTCCAAGACTCAGAGAGGGATATCTCTGTATGATTTAGCTTTGTTTTAATAGATATTAGGCTAGCTAATGGGTTCAGAGTTTGAATTTTTGAATTGATTTGGTGGGGAAAGAAAGGGAAAAGGCCATTGGGCAATGGAGTTAAAAGGCTTGGGTCATCAATTTGCAGATGTATCAAGCATGAGTGAAACAGGGCAAGCTAGATGTACTATTATGGATCTCAGAATTTTGAAAGGATTATGAAATGGAAGAGAATGTAAGGCTAGGTAGAGACTGAGGAGCATTTAAGAATTCCTCAATCCGTCCTTAGTGGAAAACATACAGATTGTAAACACAACCCGAATAGGGTGCTCTAAATAACAAATCCTATTCATCACTTTCTGCTTTACAATTAGAGTCTCAGAAATATAGAGAAAGATAAACAACAAAAAAATACACAAAAATAGGAGAAAACTTCACCATTTCAAACACCACATGAATCCTGAGCAACTGATATTGTATTACTTTGCAAACAGTCACTTGAAACTCAGTGAGAACATTTACAGAATGGGACTTTCTCCTCTTACCAATTCCCCTTCCCCTTAGTTTTTCACATGTAAATATATAAAGAAGAAAAACTAACAAACTTTTCCTATTGCTAGGGATCAAAATCAATTTTTATAACAAATAAATTTAGTAAAACTATCCAAAATCTTGAGTTGAAATATCGATGTGCTGAAGATGTTGTTCAAAATTGCTTGAAATTTTGGGAAGTTAGGTCATAAACCAACTCTCTGCCACCTGCCTGATTCTTTGCCAAAAATATGGGAAAGACCAATTCGATCCTAAGAATATGTGAAATCTATTAATTGGTTGTTGATGTTCATATTTTCTCTAATCTATCCATCATATCTTCCATGCCATATTTGAAATCTTCCATTCAAAACTAAAACTGGCTCTCTGTCTCTTCGATGAAGTCTGCCACCTCTAAGGTTAGTTTCCCTCATGCCTCGAGAAATTAAGAATGATCCTTTTGAATAATAATTCGACACCTGAAAATCTGGGATTGACTGCTGATTTCTTGGCTTAAAATCTGTACCAAAACTGAAGACAGAAACCTCGATGAGGAACTCTCAACAGCTGTGCAAATGCCACTGCTACTAGTACTGTCAAATATTGCCACCTCATCTTCTGTGAACTATTATGGTGCCTGGAAAAAAGGATTTGATCGCCGCCTATAGATGCTCTGTAACAGTATATGCCAACAGAGAGTCATCCTGCTCCTAAGCTTCTCGTGAACATGTGCCTTGTAGTGTATCCCTGTACATTCTAGCAACCTCTAGGGTGTGTATTCCAAGAGGCAAAACATAATTTAAACCTGGATCATACCTTCTTGAAACGAAGGTTGAAGTGAGTCTTGCATACCAAGTTTGTATGCTACTGATTATCATATTCTTTCCATAATTTTAAGCATTTGTCATGACTTGCAGATGAAACTATTCTGGTTACAGGAGACTGAGCTAATCCTGCAATGAGACCTTCATGAACATAAAAAGTTATGCTTTTGTTTCTGGCCATATTCCATAATTCCAAAGACTGGTAATTTTGCATATACTTTGGCCAAACCCCCAATAACGAATTTTACTGTTACTGTCACAAGAGCAGAGAAAATCCCCACTGTTGACTGGAAATCTAGTGACATGACCGAAGTCGAATTTCCAGTGAATGTTCGGAATGGGAAGCTAGGATTTCTACAACCGCCCTCATAGTGAGACGATCTAGAGGCTCCTTGTGCAGGCATCGTAGAGATAAGTCTACCACAATCTTGGCCTATTGAATTAAGAAGCGTGCTATCAACCTGGGATCCACAGTCAATACCAGCCTCCACTCATATTTGAGAAACATCATACTCCACTTTAATAAATTTCTCTCATCCTTGGGACGCCTGTGGTTCATATGTTTGCGACCTGTCATCAATTCCAGAAGCATTATTCCAAAGCTCCAAAGGTTACTCTTCGGAGTTACAAGACCTCGTTCTACAGTTTCAGGTGCAAGATATGGCGATGTTGCAGTATAGGAGACTTGGTCTTCCAGATTGCATCTAACAAATCCATAATCAGAGAGCTTGGCATTGAAATCCTTGTCAATCTGGATATTAGCAGCATTGAATTCACAATACATGGCCTGAAAGGGGCCTTCTTCATGTAGATATGCGAGGCCTTGGGCAACAACAAGAATGATTTCCATCCTGGTGCGCCAGTCAATCAGTAAGGGCGATCCATTGCCATAGAGAAGCCAGTCAATCGTTGAGGGCGATATTCATCCTGGTGCGCCATCATAATTGACATATAGTTGCTTGAAGTCGGCGGGTTCGAACACTTTGACATTCTAATCCTGATGATTTCCTGTAAACATATTCATTGTCAGATTAATTCAATTCGAACACCTGTGAATCATAGTTGATGCGCTGGCTGCAGGGGAGTTTTATCATTGCTGCGTTTTATTTTTTCCCTGTGGCACTAATCCCACATTCATCAGGTAGAAGAGTTTATAAGCGTTTATATACGCCAAAGTTCAAAAGCCATAGTCCTGAGGTCAGCCCAAGACTACACATTTGTGTTTGGCGCTGATGTTGGCTTGTATAATATTGTTTGACTAGTGTTGTGGATGTAGTAGAGTGGCTTGAAAATGGTTGAGTGGCCTTCGGTTTCGAATGTTTTTGATGCCCGAGAACATAATTGTGACCATTAAAGCCAAAATTTTCTTCATAAACCAATTTGTTTTTTAAACAACAAATATTAGATTGGCCCAAAATCAAATTTTTTCCCCAAAACCCCTAAGAAATCAAATATTTCTTAAAAACCAACTTTATGACAAAATCCACAAATTAACTTGTGATAACCGCTGAGATGTGTTGAGAGTTTTTTGGCACCTTCACATTTTCACTACGCGTCATGAGCAATAGCATTATGAGTAATTTGCTTCATGCCTGAAATAGATATCAGTCAGAATACTGATTTCCCTATAAATTATAGGGGTCCTAACATACTCAACAACCCCTTGGCTGCCTCACTTCCCTTCTAGGGTTCTAGCAATAGAGCACTTGGTGATCCATTCCCATCCCTAAGGAACTTAGGATAAATAAATATCCATAAACTACCTTTTTTTGGAAATATTAATAAAATATTCCCTGGGACTTAAGTCCCCCCCCCCTTTTTCCCTTTTCGGTGGAGTTATCCCCTCGTATCTTTTCATCTAATATGTTTTCATGCAACGATGTGATAATATTAATAACTTGAGTGTGATTACTTTTACATGGATAGACGCACTGACCTATTTGCGTCCCGACTCACTAGCCTCATAACCACATAGGGTCTCCACCCTCAAATACATATATATCCACACACACACACACACACACACACACACAACTCAGTTCGATGCACACTTCCAGGAATCCTGACACACTTACTCAAGTGCGTGCAACAATTTGAAATGTGCACGACCTTCCTTTGATGTGCAACCACGTGCACTTACCCAGGTGTGAACATCACTATGAAATATGTGCACCATTTCCTTAATAACAATTCTCGCGCATTGCTCAGGGGCACACAAAACCAAAACTTGGTACTAACAACTTACCATCCTATATTTACATTTACAATTGGTACCAATGGCTCACCAACCTATATGTAAAATTACAAAGGGTTCATATTAGGGATGTTACAATAGTAAATAAAGAAATGTAATGATAAATTCATCAGAAAGAAACAATTCAGATTAGGTGACTGGTCTCTCCTTTTGGAATCCAAGTTCAAAATTTTCAAAGGAAATATTTCCACTCGATGGTTGGGGCCTTATGAAATAGAAACAGTTTTTGAGAATGCGTCAGTTTGGATTAAGACAATTGATGAAGATCATGTATACTTTTTATTGAATCGTAATAGATTGAGTTTGTATCATGAACCAATTTCCAAAGATGAGTATTATGAATGTACTTTAGAGAAATGAGATGGAGGTGGTAAGCGAGGAGGGAAACCTTCCCATTCCTACTCCTTCATGATTTCTTTTTCTATTTTCCTTAATATAACAAAAAGGGAATATATATAAAGGAAAAAAAGTGAAGATAAAAATAATCCTAATAGTGAAAACCAATTCTTTGGCACAACCATGCATGAATTCAGTTTGAAAACCAAAATTCCAATGGAAAAATTTCACATTTCTGCATCATGTTGTTAATTCGGTTTTTCAAATTATGGTTCTTCAAAATCATTTTGTTTTATAAACGCATTAGATGATGTAGGATTCATTAAGACCCTCCTTTTAACAAGTCTTGTCCCATCGAATTCAACACATTATATGGGTTCGAGACCAAATATTGTTTATAGTAACTTGGAGATTGCATGCATTAATGGGAATTAAAATGTCTTGCGTGACTCGAATTAAAATCATTCATTCATACATGTCAGAGTGTACTATTGTACTATGACACTCATTGTCATCAATGGTGAGTTGTCTTGCGTTGGTTAATGACATACATCAATGGCCAATCATCCTTTCTCATGTTCAAATTTGGCACATTCATTCACATGAAAAAAATTGTACCATAGGTATGGAACACTTGAAGACTCTATGGTTTCATCTTATGTACAAATGTTGCAACATTTTTATTTCTTTTGCAAATAAAAAGGGCATATTGTCTGTTGGAGTAAGTAGGGAAGATTGTTTCAAAAAGATAATTTCTATGTGAAGTTGCAGTAGAGAATGTTTCAGCCTTGAAGAAGAGTATAGCATTACAGAGCTTGAGATAGATACCTCTATTATTCATCTTTACAACAGTGCATTTTTCTTAGCACATTTACATTTTTTAGGGGATTATCCCCTCCTCTTCAGAGTTCAACCTCAACATCCTTATTTCATACATCCATAGAGGGTATATAGTTCCTTCCATAGTAGGTTATTATTTTTAGATGATGGATTCACATGTTTTCATATTTCCGGTAGCATGATCATAGTTTACTAACTGAATTCTTAGTTTTACAGTCCAAGTTTCTTCAGTTGATCTTCAACAGATTTCTTTTCACATTAAGTAGTCATAGATTTAGTGTGCGTGTCTCTCAGATCATCCATTATCAAAAAATATAGTTGGGTAAGCAATCAATATTTCTATGCAACCATCTAACTTGGGAATTCATGCACATTGAACTCTTGAAGGTTTTTCCCTTCATATCTTACTTCCATTACCCATTTTCCTTTGACATCGTTAAAATTTGGGGGAACTTTGGGTTAAGACATATATTTTCCACTCAAGTCTTGTATTGTATGTCATATTCCATATAAAAATCATCATTTTAATTTATCTCGTTTTATATAAATCATGAGGAACAAAACAATATCTTATTAACTAAAATCTAACCTCGTTATATCCTTAAGTCATGTTCCTCCTTGCGTTACTAAAATAAAAAGAATATTAAGAAGAGAAGGGTTTTGAAAAAGAAGGAAATAAACAATCATGATACATAGGGAAATGAAGGCTACACACCATGATCTAGAGAACATTCATCCATAACTATGTTGCATGAGGAAATGCAAAGACTTGAGTGGGGGGGCTCTTGAGCCTTGGTTTCAACATGTTTTCGATGACCATTTAACATATTATTATTTAATTTCTCCTTTATCCTTTTTGCAATTATCATTTATTTCTCCATATATCACCCATATTGTTCATTTCCACTTTAGATAAGATTCATGAGAGATTTGATCATGATTTTATTCTTTTCCCATGTTTTCATGGTTTCCTAGGTTAGATTTTGTGATTTCCTAACTATTTGAAAAAGTCTAGTTGTTCTTGTAATATTTTTCAGAAATACAGTAGTGGTCAACTTTAGAGATACACTAGCAGTCATCTTGAGAAATTTGGTAGCAGTCACCTTCAAAAATCCAGTAGCGCTTCATTGTTCTGGATGGTTTCACCTCCTATCGGTGAATTCAATAATCTGGATTTTGTTCGGAATAGCGTTGTCTAGCTTGCATGTTTCTCAAATAGGCCCAATGGCCATCAAGCAAGGAATTGATCTATTTTTAAATTTGTGGTAAACATACTCCGTTTATCCATGAACTTATATGATTTTGTGGAGAAAATTCCCAAGTTAGATGCCCCACATCTCTCAGTATGATTCTGCAGGTAAAATGACCCCCTTACTTTGTCATCGAGCGGACAAGATGCAACTACTCCCAATTTAACTAAGTAAAACTCCAAATGACGTGATGGTTACGTTATCTTCTTATTGATAGGGAAAATTTTTGGTTGTAATGTTTTCTTTTTATGATATGAAGATTGTAAGCATAAAAATGAGAGACACCAACATAATAAAGCATTGCTGGTTGGATTAGATAATCATTATTTCACTTGAAACCTTTGTTGTGTAAGGACTATCAAAATTCTTTGTAATCTCCCATTCCGATGTCGAAATAAAGGATGCTTATGCTATAGATTGCCAGTAGTGCACTATAGTCTTCTTGCAGAGTGTGTTGGAAGAGGCATGGCCCCCTCTCTCTGGTATACCTTGCATATTTATTTTTATTTATGTATGTGTAATTGATATTTTCATTTGGTATATTTAATTATGTATTTAAGCATGTTGTTTTTTCAATTTGTACCCTCGATTTCTTTCTTGAAATCGATATCTAATTTCTTCCTTTACTTTCATTTGTTTACACATTCAATTTATTTTTTCTTTTACTCTCATTCATTTATACTTTCAATTTCCAGCGTGAAGAGAAAGTGTGCACACAAAATTCCGATAGCATGTGTGTTCATTTATTATTAGCAATCTTGGTGTTAACATAGGAATTTCAAGAAATCGAAAAGTCATGAGACTTGAATCTACAACCACAAGATTTGTTGGACCTGGTTTTACATTGCAATTTGTATTTATTTCATATTTCAATTTGATAACGCTATAGGAATTAACTGAGTTAATGAGTAATCTAACTGGATCGTTTGAAACATGAACAAAATGGTTGCAAACGATTGGTTAATGAACATAACATACTCATCCACTTGATTCTGATTTCTAGAAATTACTTGTTAAACATAGTTCTTTTGAATGAAGTAGGAATAGCTTATAGTTTTTTTACCTAGTTTGAGATATATTTTTCCAATACCTCATAAAATTACTATCTTCCATATTGATGATTGAATGTACTACAATTTAAGCAATTAAATTGACATACAATGGCTAATGATAAATTGATCTTTTTTGCTCTTAATGAATGTAACACCAAAAACAATTTGTGGGTGATGATAGATATATTAGTGTTGTAGGGTATAAAACAATTTAGGTAGATAATGGTCATTTCAATGATGTATTATGTGTTCCAAGTCTTTCCTGCAACCTTCTATCAACGTATCAAATCACTCATTCAGGTGCAGGTAAAATCATATAGTTTTCATCTCACCAAGTTGTAATCAAGGATTTAAAATATCCTAAGCAAGTCCTAGAAACTAGAATTTTTGATGATATTACTAGGTTGTACAATTTGAGAACTTTGGGTCATCATATTTTCCATCAGTTTTTGTTGCTCATAGCGATGACTTGAGCAAACTTTGGCATGAGAATTTTGGTCATCTAAACTATTTCTCATTGCAAAACCTATGTAATCAACACATGGTGATTGGTATTCCTCTTTTTTCTTACAGAGATGGTATTTGTTCTGGTTGTGTTCTCAGAAAACATCATCAGGAAAATTTTGGCAAATGTGCCTCTTGGCATGCCTCTACCCCTTTGCAGCTTGTTCATGGTGATTTATGTGGTCCAATTTATTCTCCTTCTTTCTCTAGGTGTAGGTATTTATTAAATTTCATTGTTGAATTCTCCAAACACAGTTAGGTTTACTTATTAAAACTTAAGAGTGAGTATTTTGACAAATATTTGGCCTACACCACATGTCAATATTTCTCATATACACCCCATGTTAGTATTGCGCATGCACCACAATTTTTCTTCTTGCAACCCCAATATTTAGTGCGCATACTTGTGCACCATTGTTTACTGCACAGTTCTAATGTCACATCCCACATTGTCCGAAATTTAGTGTGCACACTTACGCATTATTACTTTAGGTGCACCATGGCTGCGCTATAATTCCAAATTCGACTACTTATTAGTCCAAATTTTTCCTTAAATAGAAACTTGACCCATGCATGATCCATGTTGAAACCATTGATCTAACACCAAAACGTAACATCCCCGTTACCTATCAAACTAATTTGATACCAGAATGTAACATCCCCGTTACCAAACTACTTTGATACTAGAATGTAACATCCCCGTTACCAAAGTTCCCTGATACCAATTTGTAACCTTACCCATCCTTCTATTCAACAATTCTACCCCAAAATCTAGTGCATAGATTATACTTTATACAAATAGTCTACATAGTAATACTTGAAGTAACGCGCTTAACCCGAAGTTGAGTCATGCTACAAAAATTTT
>JASDQU011443968.1:11423-23242 GCA_032191745.1 Picea mariana
CCATGATGAGGACTTCACACAACATGGATAGAAGAAGGAATGAAGTAAGAAAGGGAGACATATTTGAAAACATGGATTCTCACAGCTCAATTTATGAGGAGCAGGGACATCTACAGAAGTGGGTAAAGAAGAAAAAAAAGCTAGATCATAATGAAAGACTGAAAGGGAGTTCAAGTGTGTTATCCATAGTGCCATAAGTGGGTGGCAGTGGTATCAGTCGCGTACATACACAGACTGACCTTGAATAGGTCATGTAAATACGCGAGCTGTTGTGAAACAGACTGTGTATATGTGGTAAAGCCTTGGGAAAAAGGCAATGCACGTGGATTGCAACTTGATATGTTGGTATAACTCGGTGTTGCAGAGTCTAAAATTGTTTATTGTAGTTTCTGACACTGTTTGTTGCAAGTTTTCATGGTTCTATGTTAGATCATGTAAGGTGACGTTGTAAAATAAATCTTGGGTGCATGGCACTAACCCATGAGTATGGATTGATGTTGATCTGTTGGGGTACATGGATGGTACATATTTTGAGTTTCATTGATATATATATTATGATGTATTATTGGAAGCATATGTTGGATATCATGGTGCATGCATTTTGCATATGGTTGGGCTACATATTGAGATATGTAGTTGGTGAGTTGAGTTGATAGTCATGTTTTACATCATTGGGGAGTCATAGCTTGTTGATGCATGGTTGACATACTTGCTTGGTGCAAGTGATGATGCAAGATGGTACACTCATAGATGGTATTTGTTTGCCATATTGATAGATGAAAATGGTTGGCATAATTGGTAGATGCACATAGTTGGCATATTGGTAGATGCACGTGATGGCATATTCGTAGATACCCATGTTGGTATATGGTGGATACAATCCATGGATGATATCTGTTGATGTAAATGATTGATGCACATGAATGTTGTGCATGTTGTAGTTGGTTGATATCTTGTTCATGATTCTCTATTTTCATTATTGACATATCTTTTGTTTCATGATGTATGGTATGGGACAAGTTTGATGCATGAACAAGTCCAAGGATCATCAAAGAGAGAGTGGTTGATCTATGATCTGGTTGAAAATAGGGGGAGACATACCCATAGGGGGAGTCATTCTTCTTATGATTCTAGGAGGAAATACTTATCAGATGCATACCTAGAAAAGAGCTCTATAAGTGAGGAAAGAGCACAGAGGCATAATTCCAGGGGGAGTTATGATCATAGAGGGAGCATGAGCAATGTATTTTCAGCATTACATCAGATTGATATCCCTTGTTCAAAAGGGGAGAGATTATTCAGTGGAAACAAGATAGGGGGAGAAACCCAAAGGAGAGTTCAAGCAAGGGGAGCAGCCCCAAGAGGAGAATGTCCCTTTTCCATTGATTTCAAAGGGGGAGAGATAGTCACATTGATGTGATTGTTGTTTATTGATAGAAATACATAGTCTAATGAGAAGAGATAGTCACATTGTTACGAGCGAGATAGTCACATGGCTGTGATTGATGACTATTGATGTAGAGAATGCCTTGTCTACATGTTGACATAAATGATCAGTTTTGACATCAATGTTTGTATTTCCATCAATGCCAAAGGGGGAGATTGTTGGATCATGTTGTCATTGATGCCAATGGTTTGATTATTTTGATGTCAAAGGATTGATGTCAAGTGATTGAGTGATTAATTGATGTCAAGTGATATATTGATGTTAATGGATTGATTGACTGACAAGATTTATTGATTGATGATTGATGAACAATGTTTATGTATTATCCTTGATACTAGTGATACATGTCAAGTGGAAACCAATCAATGAAGATGGATCAATATGCATTGATGAAGATGGATCAATGAGTTGTTATTGATACATGATGAAGATGGATCTTTGATATATTATGCATAGTTTGATGCCTCATTATTGTCTTGTCATGATTAATAAGAAGTACAAATGGATGAACTCCAAAGTGGTCCCCTTATGGTGAAATCCCTCACAGGAAGTCGCTTTGTGGTTGAGTTGTGGTCGAGAGAACCCATGATTTTATGTAGAATAATGAGATGAAGATCAATGACTTTGTTGGAAAAACTATCCTAGATGGATAGTGCTTGTCATTCCATTTCCAGTGGTATTTGGAATGTCACATAACTCCTCACGGTTTGAGAGTTATGACCTTATGAATTTGGGGGACCCCCATATGATGGATTGAAGCCCCAAATGGTCAAAGAAGTCAAAGTGCTTGAAAAGAAGAAATCATTGTTTTAATGATAAAGTAAAGTGACAAAATCAGGAAGGATTATTTTAATAAAATAATGGAGAATTTTCTATTTATAGAAAGTAGTTAACCCTAAAATAAGGAAGTGACATAGATATGGATTAAGTGACCTAGAAGATGAAGAGTATAAATAAGAGGCTAGAGTATCTTGTGAATATACACTAGTTGAAGATATCTTGAGCATGATTGAAGATCTTTTCTAAGAGAGATATGGTCTGGACGATATCATGAGAGAATTAAAGTCTTGACAAGTTTGAGGTCATGATGATAGAAGTCTCGAAAGTTCAGAAACCCTAGTTTCTGAGGTATACACGGGCTGCTTTGATCCAGGGCATGTACATACGTGGGTTGAATGAGGACAGGGTGTGTACAGTTGATAAGGTCTTGAAGATTTGAGTTTGTGTTGATGACAAAATCTTGGATGATGAAGCACGTTCCAGATATGCATTCTATGGGCTCAGATTTTCCATATAAACTCTGTTATGGTTGCATTATTTGTCTTGATGGAATTTCTTGTTTGTTGTGAGGTGATTGCTTGAGGCATTCTTGGTATTTATTTTTTGATGTGGTATGTGTTGGTTGATGGAGTGATCAACACTCATGTGACTCATTAATGATATGATAGCTACAGTATACTTGTTGTTTATACATGATTGAATAATATTCATAGTGTATGGTTGAGATGTATGAGAAAGCTATTGGAGAGCTTAGATGTGTTTTGATTGGCTAGTGGTCATTTTGGACAGTGAGAGACAAAAGAGAATTCTAAATTGGTTGTAGAGGATCTGAGTTAATCTTGAAGGATAAACCCTAATAACTCAGAAGGTATATGCAGGATGTTGTATACCCTGGCCGCGTACATACGCGGGTTGTAGTGAGCCAGGGTGCGTACACACATGGGATGCACTACTGACAGGTTGTGTACCTGTTGTAGATTTATATCTGTCAAGGATTGTTGCCTCGTCTCAGTTGGTGTTGAGTGTGTAAGCTGAGTCTTTCATTATAGAGCTGGTGCTCTTGTAGAGTTGTACTATATTCAGTTGTTGCTAAAAATCCCCAAGGATTGTAGTCTATAATAAAAAGAAAATTGTATATGCATCTTGTGTTCTTTGTGTTCGTTGTGGTGATGACTTGTTGATTATTTATTGCTGATATATGTTGTTGATATGTGTTCACATCTAACTGGTTATAAATGGCATCAATGAGTAATGAGTAAAATGTTGAATGCTAATTAATGAGTTTTTTGTAAGAGGGAATTTTTGGGAAAAAGATCCCCACACTCATTCACCCCCCCCTCTATGTGTGGTAGGTGTGTCAGTACATCTTTCTGTACTTCCAGGGTCGTTTTGGGGCCCTAAATAGTGTTTTTTTGGCGTGCCACAATAAATTTGTAGACATAGTCAGAGTTTGATGGCATAATGTGTATTTCTTGAAAATACATTTCCAATGGGATATCACATGCCTAAAAGAGAGGTTGTATGGAAAAGTTACAACCCCGAGAAGTTGAGCTACCAACTTACCCAATGGGGCCCACATAATTTTTGGTGTTTCACCTTTTGGGGTTAGGTTTTTGGATGTCTAGGGCTTTGGAATTCATGCATAATGTTAAAAAGGCCTTTGGAGTCTCATTGTAATCATTCTACTCATAAGGATGCACATAGCACCCACATATCTTCTCAGAGATAGATACCACCATTCAAGCAAGTTGTTTTAGTTATGCAATTTTACAGTTTCAATGTATTTCATTTATTCAATAGAATTTATTGTTCACTGGATATCTGTTGTTATCTTTGTGTTATTGTATTCATCATGTTATTCATTTTTTCTGCTTATAAATCCGGATCATCAACACCCGCTACCAGTCTAGTTCCACATATATTGCATCCTAGGATTCTCTAGGATCTCCCTTCCATCATAATATATTAGATGTCCTCTTTTGGATTTTGTGTCTTGTAACTACTCTTGGGAATATCTCTTGTCTTGTCTTAAAAAAAAAATCACTAGCATGAATTTTTCTATCTCTCAATACAGTAGGTCATATCATTCTTCTCAAATATATTCCTTAAGCTATACCCCTATATATTTTCGTAGTACTCACTTCCCCCAAGTGCATCATTAAAGCAATTGGGACCCTTGAGCACACCTTTCTTTGGTAGAGCTCCAATTTTAATATAGAGTGGTAATTGGTAGTGTGGGATACTCTTTGTAACCTAAATCTTAAAGGTGGTTTCAGTTTGAGGGATCTATATCTTCTTAATGTGGTCCATGGACCTAAGAACTAGTGGAGATGGATTCAAGGAAAATGAAAAATATGGAGCTCCATATGAAAGAAAAAATATACTACAAGCACCTACTCTCAATATCTCATCAGAATGGTTGTGTCTCAGATTATCTATATCGTCTAGAATGAAACATGGAAGGACAAATACCTAGTCCAAGATCACCATTTCTCAAATATTAGGGATGACCAATCTACTTGTTTCTGGGAGGACTCCTAGAAGAAATTTCCCAAACTTCAAAACAACCTAGATCTCCTCGCTCTTAAAAAAGGAATTATGGTATCTCATGGTAGAATTGTTCACTTTTAATGGAAGAAAGATTTGGAATCAGATGTTTGGTATTCCTGGTTCCTCAATCCTGATCAAATCCTTCTCCAACAAAGACCTTCTTTGGATATGTTGAAGGTTGATCTTCTTTTTCAAAAATTCAAAACTTAATTTATCCCTCATAAACTTCGATGGGCATATCACATCGTTGAATTATTTTCCATTAAAGAATCCTACATAAAATCCCAACATGCTTCTCTCCTGAAACATGACATCTAAAGAAAAATTTGGGGAGCCAATATTTGGACTAAAGTGGTTATCTTCCTATGGCTAGTAGCTCATGGAATATTTTTAAACTAGGACCATATCCTATATAGGGGCTTCTATAGGACATGATTTTGTTTTGTGTGTGGAAAAGATAATGAATCCTTGGAACACCTTCTAAATAATTATAAATTTAGTCAAGTCCTTTGGGATCAAGGAGAAATATCATTTCACTAATTTGA
The DNA here is from genome assembly GCA_032191745.1 of Picea mariana. Taxonomy (NCBI): domain Eukaryota; kingdom Viridiplantae; phylum Streptophyta; class Pinopsida; order Pinales; family Pinaceae; genus Picea; species Picea mariana. Next base: position 16,746 of record JASDQU011443968.1, read on the forward strand.
TCAAAGGGAGCATTCCATTCGACTTACCATCTCTTCTTGGAGATGTCAAAGCTTCAAATCTTCCCTTTTGAATTGAATATAGAAGTTATTCCATGGGTTTCTATTGTGGTATATTTCAAACGAACGAAATTGACACATTTTAAAAAATGAAAACCTTCAACTCTCCTCTATTTCAATGAGAATTAAGAAAGACATCCTGGATATTGTGCTCACCAAACATTGGACTATGGAATATTTGTACTATGATGAATGAAAGAGTCAATTTTTTGTCAATTGGATCCCTCCTTCCTCTCTCCCCTCCCTAACCATCTTCATCTCCCACTCTCCCTCTTCTTCCTCTCTTGGCTCCAAGTTCCCTCCCCTGAATGGACTGGTTAATTTAAAATTTTATGGGGCTTACAAAGGTAACCCAAGGGTGAATGGTTTCGAGGGATATTTCATAGATGATACAAGTCAAATTATGCATATTTTTACTAGTTTCATTAGTACTAATACAAATAAAGTTGCATATATATGGGCTTTGATCCAAGGAATAAAAATTACTAATGATAATATGTTGCATAAGATCATTGTGGAAGTTGATTCCCAACTCACGATTCACCTCCTCACTCACTTTCAGAATGGAACACATCCCAAAAAACTCTCAAACAACTAGCATATTGAGTCTCTCCTAGATGTTCTTCACATAGCTATTCACGAGACAAGAAGAATAGTGCCTTTGCATGTGAAAAGAGAATCCAATAAGCTAGTGGATTGTTTATCCAATGAAGGTGTCTCCAATCCTTCCTCCCCTCTGGATTATGGTTGGATGGAGATCATGGATGAATATTTATTTTAACCTTCTCATTATTTGGCTCTTCTAATCACCTGGGTAAGGTGCCACATGGCCAGGATAATCAAGATAAAGGGGTAGTTGGTAAGGACAAGGGACATTATATCCACGCATGAGATGTCTTATCTATTGGCCTATATTCATATCTCCTCCTTGGTTCATGTGCTTCAATTTTAACCCTCTGCTCCATCGGGGGATGAATGGTCGCCTAAGCATGATGAACAAACGACCAGGTAGAAGGTGGGAGGGTATGGCTCAAAGGCTCCACTGGAGGTTGTCAGTTATGAGAAATTTAATGAAGCGTATTGACCCATACAACTCTGTCCTGGAAGAAATTATGCATGTGCATGGGAGGAGGATTATAAAACAAGGTAAAGTGATTATTGACTTCATAATATTGGTTTTGATTCCTCGGAGTATGTCTATGCAGGGAGTTTTTTAGTTGTGGGATCTTGATATTTTGAGTGGTTTTAGTTGAGGGTGCCTGATGTGTAAAGCTTGGGATATCATGGTCCCTAGGAAGAGAAAGGAAGAGTCGGGTATGGGGAAGAAAATGAGGGAATCCATCACTACTAATGAAGTTTCTGCATACTACCAGTTCGAGGTTGACTCGACTGTCGAGGATTCAATTTCATCTCTGGAGGGTGATTTTTGGGTTGTGATGTCCCATATTGAGGACAAGGTGGTTGATAGACATGTGGGGAACATTATCCCTAATCTGGGATGCACCAAAAATAGGGACATTAAGTTCCATTAGACTATGGAGTTCTACTGGAAAGTCAAGGCAATGATGGCATAAGGAATGAAGTTGTAGGATTAGGAACATAGGAAATTATTGCAGACTGTGGATGCTTTAGAGTACCATTCTACTATTTTGGTTACCATGGTATTGTGGCTAGTAAGGAAACAAGGTGGGGTTTTTCAAATTTCCAAAGGCAAGGAAAATCCCTTAATCTCTTTTCTTCCTTACCTTTTGACTTAGCATGTTGATGCTAAGTCGAAAGGGTCTCCTTAGGTTCATGTTTTAGACAAGTGATGGTCTTGTAGATGTTATGTTTTTTTATAGTATGGGATTGATATATATTTCTAGTTTTAACTATAGCTTCAGGTCCACTGTTTTAAACTTGCTATATATTTACTCTATGCATAAGCAAGATAGTTTTTTCCTTTTCATAGTTGGCCTAGTTTCCCTCAGGGAAAGCCAATAGACTCTAGTTATTTTTGTTGATATTATGACAGCTCTGGGAGGTATTTACCTCCACGTGTAAACCTGATGAGAATAGAATATTCTAGGAAGTAAGAATAAACCCTAATTAATTGGTTAATAACCCTAGAAGACAAGTCGTCTCAAGAGAATAACTTGTTTTAGTTTATTATCCTCCAAGAGAATAAGTAGGCTAAAGGAAATGTTATATACTAAAGATTTAGCACCCAGAATAAGAAGTCGGCCCAAACAATTAGTCATAATTACTATAAATATAGGAGGCCAGTCTTCATTCTGGAAAGTATTCTCAGAACTGCAGAAGCAACACTTGTGCACAGTGCAGTTGGCCAGTTTGTGCACAAGTTTGGAGGAGATCTATTTTTGCAGCTACTGCAACTAGCATATTTTGGTTTTAGCTTAGACTCTCTCTTGGTTATGGTTTGGATTCTCTGATCATCTCTTGTTACTCTTGCTTGGTGTGCTATCCTTGGAGAAAGGTGTGCCACCTTTGTTTGGCTATCTAGTCTAGGGTTTTCTTCCAGAATGATTCTTTATCAAGGTTAAGGTGCTCAGGGGTGGCTTCGATCTATGGTTGGGTGACAATATTGTGATATTGTATATGGTTAAATGAGCACATCCATTATATTCTAACTTGTTATGGGACCACACTATCTCCGGATAGTCTAACTGCTAGAAGATAGATTGGGAGGATTTGCTCAGTTGCAGTTGCAGTTGCAGTCAGTGTTTGCTACAGAAAAGAAACCCTAACCCTCTCGTTGAGGAACCTTAAGTGAAGAGATTGAACTAATTCCTAGACACATTGGTGGGCCCTAGCCTAGCGCATTTGCTAGTATTCTCAGCAAGCTAAACCATCAAGTTTGATTTTTTGGTCAAAATCAAGGGTTGACCAAGTCAAAGCAATTATGACTTACTTTATGAAGTCAGAAAACAATTTATAAGGGGATTCTAAATTTAGAGTGTGTAAGACAAGGATTGAACTCAGCCTTGCCAAGAATAAAGGGATGGATGTCGTGAAAGGAAAGATCATGGAACCAAAGTTTGAAGAAGGAAAAGAGAAGGAACCTCAAAACGGTGCAGTTTTGGAGAAGTTCAAATACAATGATATCAATGCCATGAGTATCATAGTGGATTATATAAAATACTACTTGACACCCTACATCTCCCATCTTGACTCATCTAAGAAGATTTATGATTCCCTAATAAACCTCTTCTCAGTCAAAAGCATTGGACAAGTAATGAGTCTGCAGAATTAGCTCTGTGTCATGAAAATGAATGATGATGAAAACATAACATCATACTTTGTGAGAATATCTCAGTTTAGATATCAAATACAAGCCATTGAAGAGATCATTTCAGAGAAGGAACTGGTAAATATAGTACTCAACGGTCTTCCCAAAACATGGGATGCATTTGTCGCAAGCATGAACACAAGGAAGGAGTATCCTACATTTGAATAACTTTGGACTTGTCGTGCACAAGAAGAATCAAGGATTAGTGCAAAAGACAACCCTTAAAAGAAACACAATGATCAAGCCTTCACAGCATGATTCAATAATTTCAGGAACAAAAGGAAGTTTGGCTCAATAAAGAAGCCAAATCAAGAGAAATATATTTTAGAAATACAATGATTCAACTGTTGAAAATATGATCACTACAAGAATCATTGTCCCGAGCTAAAGAAAAGGAAGGAGACACACAAATCATTAGTTGTCGAAGAAAAGGAACCTTCAAAAACAACTAATTAGGATGAAACAAACTTCTTCTTCTAAGACAAGGTAACAATACTCTTCATAGTTCTTTTACATACCATGTTCTCTGTACATATCTTGCATATCTATTTATTAGAAGATAATATGTTGCAAGAGAAACTATACCTATGGAAGAACAATGAGATAAGGATTTATATCACTATGAATACAAGTGAGACAATACACATGAAAGGATTAAGTACATCAACAACCCCTGGTAACAATTCATGTGGAAGTTATTACATAAGTAACAACTGGAAGATAAGCCGAAATCATAATCAATCTTGAACAAACCTAGAAGAGGTAAAGACAGAAAGAAGTAAGAAATCAAGAGGAAATTGGAGAAAGACTTATGACACTTTGCAGAATGAAATAAGGATGCATACGGAAGCGTGAAATCTGTTAGATGGAGGTAGTCAATTATATATTTCCAAAAGAAGAGCATGCATTAATACATGAAGCAAGGATTAGGAGGGAGCTAATCTTATGATCTATTGAATATGATGAAGTATATATCCATGGTAGGAACCATGAAAACAATACGTGTTCAGTTTGAATTTAGAGGAAGTCTTCTTCGAAAAGAAGACTTAAAGTATCCCTGGCTGTCCATCCACATCCATGATCCTATGATGAAAGAAAGAAGTTGGAATCTTTAGGGAATGGAATCTATAGAAAACTCCATGGACCCAAGATAAAAAGAAAAACATGAGGAAGAACATGAAGATTCCAAGAGAGAAAGAAAATCAAGAATAACCAATCATTGTATCGAGAATCAAAAGACTACCAACCTGATCTAAACTCACGAAAAACAATCAAGTAGAGGAAAATAAATATGATATGAAGAACAATGTATGGAAGACTCATGAATGTAAGCATTGTGAGATCCAGAACTACAGGTTCTCCCAGATGGAGGGAGAAGACTATGATGATTGCTTGTTCTAGTAAACCAGACATACCTCTACTTGAGCCACTACATCATCCACAATATCCATGGGTTGGATTTGACATCAGATGAATGCAAAGACTGTTCTCTAGAATAATTGAACAAAGAACGTATGTAGAGAAACCTCAAGGATTTGAGGTACACCATAAAGAGACCCTTGTATGCATATGGAAGAAGATTTTGTATGGATTCAAACAACTTGGTGCAAATCCTCTCATGCACAACTGAAGCATGGTGAAAACCTTCAATGATAAAAATTAGAATGGTTACTCAAAAGTCCAGGATGATGGATTTCCAATCCATGACAAAAACTCTCATGATGATAGAAGAAGTGCCACATGGATATGTTATAGTTTGAGCCTTGCCAGGATGTTATGAGCTAGCAGGAAACAAAAGAGATGAATCCAAATATGATATACTATAATGATCAGAGCTATATGAAGCCTTCATAAAACCAGTGTTCCAAAAAGACCGAAGTACATTGATATCAAGCATTACATTCTCCGTGATGAAGTCTAGAAAAGAGAAAGTGGTTCGCCAATATATATATCCACAGATGAGTAGATAATCAAACATTTTGGTAAAGCCTCTGTCCAATATTAAAGAGTTTTGTGTACTCAAGATCGACCTCATGGAGATGACATCCATATTGAAAAAGGAGGAGATGACTCTCGGGTTGGGAGGGAGCACTGATGTGTTATTGATTTATGAAAAATCATTTTTCAGTTTGAAAAATGCTCCAGGATGAGTAGTTCCTTTCTAGTTCGGAAAGTGGTTTGATATTTCTAACAGACGGGCATTTTCCATTTTGGAAAATGGTCCAGATCGAACGTTCATTTTCGTAATGAAAATGGTTCAATGGATTGTTGATGTACCGTAGACAACGATTCCCCTTGTGGCCAGTGTGGGGGAATGGTCTAGGACAATCTCTCTTCTTGAAGGTCACACATAGTACTGGTCAAGAAGACTGGTCTTCCTCTACGAACAACCATTCTTTAGAAGCTCACAGTTGTGAGCAGTTTCAAAGAATGGTCCATTTTGGAGGTTGGTGTAGGACAATCTTTTCCTTAGGAAATAGTCCAAATAGTCATTCCCTAGGAAATATTCATTCTCTCCAGGTTGCACTTTGTTTAGTTCCAGAGGAATGGCCCAGATAGGTGAATGGTCCAGGTTCAACAATCAGATACATGCATTCCCTAGGGCAGACTCATTCTTTCCAGCTTGCACTTTGTTTAGTGTCGGAAGAATGGCCCAGATAGGTGAATGGTCCAGGCTCATAAATTAGGACAACTGTTCTTCCTTTCTTGAGAATAATAGTCTAGATAGCTCATCGTTGATGTTTTACCTTCTGAGGGAATATGCTCTTCCATATCTCACAGATGTGAGTGGAATAATGGCCCAGATGATTCATTTTATATCATAACAATGTTTTATATGTAGGATGATATCATATGATATGATTGTTATGGAGACTGTATGTCTCTGGATAGTAGATGTATGCTACTATGGTGGATGTGTTCCACTGATTGTGACTATATGTCACTGATCAAGTATCTGTGTGCTACTTGGTGTGGTAGTGTACCACTGGATTGTAGTTATGTACTACTATGGATAGACACAGTTTTGTTCTATTGAATGAAATTTTTCTGATTGCCTCGAAGACTATTAGTAGTGTTGGAAATGATTATCATCTGTATGGATGATCAATGGACAGAGATTCCCGAGATGAAAAATTGTCTAGGACATTTA
>JASDQU011443970.1:9013-22395 GCA_032191745.1 Picea mariana
TATATATATATATATATATATATATATATATATATATATATATATATATATATATATATATATATATATATATATATATATATATATATATATATATATATATATATATATATATATATTGTGTAAAGGAGGACGCCAATATATATTTTCCATTATATATTGTTACTTAAGTTGAGAATTTTCAAGAAAGAAAAACATATTGTTCCTTTTTATATTTTGCAAGAAATTGTTTTAGAGGAATATGGCTTCAAGTAAAAATTTTGCAGAGCCACAGATCCCGATTCTCACAAGGAAAAATTACAAAGTTTGGTTAATCGAGATGAGGATGTTATTACATTCTCAGGATGTTTGGGATTTTGTAGTTCATGACTATACAAAACTAGTGGATCATGCAGCTGAGCAAGTTTTGACCAATGCTCAAAAGAATCAGCTCAAAGATAATAGGAAGAAGGATGAAAAATATCTCTATCTCATCCAAAACAATTTGGATGAAAGTATATTTCTCAATATCTCAACAATGAGATTCTTTAAAACAACATGGACCATCTTAGAGACCAACTATCAGGGAATTATGAAGGTAAAGATAGTCAAGTTGAAAACATTACAAATGGTTTTTGAGAATCTGAAGATTAAGGAGTCAGAGTCAGTGGACTAGTACATGGCCCAATTCATGAACACAGTAAATCAGTTAAGGATGAATGGTGAAGATATTCTAGATCAAAGAGTGGTAGAGAAGGTTCTTAGAACCTTTCCTAATAATTTTGATGTAGTGGTTATAGCCATTGAAGAGTCTAAGGACTTGAAAAAACTATCATTGGATGATTTGTTGGGATCCTTGTTATCCCATGGATCTAGGATGAATAGGTATGAAGATTCCTTGGAAAATTCATTCATATCTAAGGTTTTGATATAAAGAGGAAGAGGAGCATCAATCTCAAGAGGCAAGGGAAAGAGAAACAAAAGAAAAAAAAAAAGATAGTTCATAACAACAAAGGAGACCGGATAAAAATCTCCATAGCTTAAGGGGTAGCAATAGCAAAAGATCACAGACAAATCAGAGGTATTCCAAATCCAAAGTTAAATGTTTGTATTGTAACAAGTTGGGTCATTATTCTCATGAATGTAGGAATAAGAAGTTTGACCTTAGAATATGGGATGTAAATTATTCTAACACCGCTAAGAACTATGAACACTCGTTATTTCTTACTTGTAATGTTTCTCAAAAAACTTATAATGTTATTTCGTTGTTAGATAGTGGATGTAGCAATCATATGACATGAGACAAAATATTAATCGCATATTTGGATGATTAAGTGAGGACTAAAGTCATGTTGGGGTCATAAAATATTCTAAAAGTCATGGGAAAAGGAATGGTCAAAATATGGACCAAACAAGGTCAGAAAAGACACATACCATATGTGTATTATGCCCTAGGTGTGAAACATAATCTTATTAGTGTTTTCCAACTTATTCAAAAAGGGTATGATGTAATATTGAAGGAAAATGATCGTTTCATATATGATAAACCTCTGAGTAAGATGTTGATTGATAGGGTGAAGATGACAAAGAACACAATGTATAATTTTTCCATGAATTATGATAGACAAGATGTCTCACTTGCCCAGAAGGAAACATGTTTAGTTGATTTTTGGTTGTGGCATCTCAAATTTAGTCATTTACATTTTGGTGGTCTAAAACTATTACAATAGAAAAAGACGATTGAAGGTTTGTATCCCATTCAAGAGTGGGCCAATTCATGTGAGAGTTGCATTCTAGAAAAGAAACACAAGGAAAGTTTTCCTAGAGGGGTGTATTATAGAGAAAGTGCACCACTAGAGTTGGTTCATACAGATCTATGTAGTCCAATGCATACCAAGTTACTTGTAGGAAGTTACTACTTCCTAACCTTCATAGATGATTATAGAAGAAATACTTGGGTGTACTTTCTTGCAAAGAAATCAGAAAATTTGACAAGTTCAAAGAATTCAAGGCAATGGTGGAGAAGAAAAGTGATCATCATATTAAAGTGTTAAGATTAGACATAGGAGTTGAATATGATTCAAATGTTTTTTATGATTTCTGCAAGTAGCATGGGATCGAAACATAGTTTACAGGAAGTTATACACATCAAAAAAATGGTGTAGTTAAAAGGACAAACAAAACCATTATGAATATGGCTAGAAGCATGATGAAGGAAAAACATTTTTCCAATGATTTTTGGGCAGAAGTAGCATCTTTCTTTGGTTATGTTTTGAATAGATCTCCTACTAAAAGTGAAGAACAAAGTTCCATAAGAAGCATGGAAAGGTATGGTGTAATACCCCAGTTTTGATTCTCCATAGTAAACAATGTATTTTTTCAATTTATAAAAGATTGGAGTGCCCAAACAATTAAAAAATGATAGAGTACCTAGGAAATGTAATTTTTTTATTGTTATTAATAATAAAATACATCATTGGTTGCTAGACGGACAAGAACAAGATTTATAGGGGGATATGATTCCACGAGAGAAGGGGATTAAGTGGCTAAGTATTTTATTATATTTTTTAACCCATTATTTATTTAATTGAGAGAAGTGGTTACATGAGATTATTGGGGAAGGCCATGTGGTTCTTGATTTCTAGGTAAATACATAAACCCATAGTGTGGGTTGTTTGTGGGTTCTTGTCCATTCACACTTTCACTCTTTCATTCATTGTTTCTCAATTAGCATTCCTCATTCATTCTTCTGCTTGGATTGGGACATGGAAGGGAGAATTGTTAAGGAAGAAGCCATTGTTTGTTGGCTATAGTAATTGTTGGTGTATTCTAGCCATGAATTCATGCCTTCAAGCCTGAGATGCATTGGTATGTACTATATTGTATTCAAAACTACAAGTCTAGAGAGTCCTAACATGGATATTCCTGACCAGGTGTACTCGAGCACTGAAAAGAGGTGGACAACCAGAGGGACTACATGGTAGAGAAGGGGTGCCATTTTCTTGGTTTGTGTAGACTAGAGAGAAGAGATTTGGTGTACTTTGGATTCTTTTGTGTTGATAAACCTCTAAGAGATTGAGTGTTGACTAGTTTGGGAAGTTGAGTGACACCCTGGACACATCCTTGTGGATTCATAGCCATGGATTGGGGGTGACATTGCTACTGAAAATTGGAACAACAATTTCTATGGTTGGGTGGAACATCCTTGGTCTGCAACCAGTTGGTGATTGGTTTTAATAAAGATAAGTTCTCTTGATGTTTTCTCTACTTGTGTATTTATTTCTGTTGTATATTAATTATTATCTCTAAGATTAATATTATATAATATGCATGATTGTTGGTTATTGTTCTAAATGGAATTATATTCATTTATTTTATATTGTAGAATGAATCTTGATGATTTCATGTGAGTCTTTCATGCTTCTTTATTAGTTAAATATCATCAGATTTGGAAATTAGTTTGAAGTGTTTAATTTGAAGTAGTATTCCCATCCTGTGGGTGGATGGGTATGTTACAGATTGGTATCAAAGAGAGTTTACATACACTAATTCTGGATGGGATGGTCAACAGAGAACAAATCTGAAATTTGTAAAAATGTAGTTGCATATGGTATCTGCAATTTCGTTTGATGAGATTACAACAGTGGAATTGAGAGGGATTTCACAAGCCAGTTGAGGGAAATTAACAAGGAAATGAAAATTCCCAAATTTTGTTGGAATAACTAAAAAATTGAGATCTTTATATGGTCGAATTATGGGTTATTTTGCATCCGTCGAAAAAATTGGAAGCAATTGGGTGAAATTGGCAAAAGCCCCAAATTTTACAGTTAATTTTATGGGGAATTTGACATGCAGGAGTGAAATTACATGTTTTCTAGTCGAAGATATTGTTACACGACCCAAAATAGAGCCATATGAATCTCAATCACAATTTTTAATGGCATCCCAAAAAAGAATAGGAATTTGGGCACAATTTGTGAAAAATATGAAATTTGACAAAATTAGGAAAAATTGAGAAATTTTTTGTAGTGCTGACATCAACATGACATGGGGGTAACTATAAATTTGTTTAAACTACACAAAATACATCTAGTTAAACAATAATACACACATTTACAGAGAGAATTTGAGAAAGAATAAGAAGGAGAGAAAGAATGAAAGAATTCTCATTAACCGCAATGAATAATGAATAATTTACACATGATATACTCTGTATAACTCAATGAGTGCACAATGGAGGAGAAAAATGAGCCATAGTGGTGGTCTAGAGTTATATGGACACACACCAATAGTTACGGGAGTGAACTGTGACCTATTCTAGTCTCTCAAGCAATTACGGGAATGAACTGCCACCTAGCTAAGTTAACTAGTCAACTAATCTTCAGTTAACTGAATGAACAAAGAGTAGTGATGAGTTAAATCAAGGAATCAAGGGTAATGCACCAGTCTAGTGATCATCCCAAGGAAAGTGTGAATTAGCTAGTGATGATCCCAATGTTTCATGGTGACAAAACCAATTTAACATCTAAACTCAACTCAACTAGTCAAACTGAAGTGTCAATTGAAAGAGAATATTCTCCAGATGGAATATTCTCCCCTAAAATATAGGAGACTGGATAATGACTAATTATGAACACTAAAAAAGGAAAAACCTTAGGACAAATAAATGCTAGGTGTGTGTGAAGTAACTCCAACACCCCCATGAACATCACTATGGTGAAAATAAAGAATGGGTCCCGGCAACGAGGCCATGTTAGGTACCCAAATACAAAATATACACTAAAAATAAAGTGAGGAAAGAGAGAAAACCTGATGGGAAAAACTCCCCCTCAAGGTACAATGTATGTAAAAAGAATAACTATGGTTACTAGGCAATTGTGTCCTTTACTCTAAGATGACTTCCTAGAGAATGGAACTTCTTCTCAGTGAAGGTCTTGGTGAAGATGTTTTCCTTTTGTTATGCTGAAGGATAGAACTGTAAGTTGATGATACCCTCATGTACTAAGTCTTGGATGTAGTGCATGTGGATCTCGATGTTCTTCGTCCACTGCTTATGAATTGGATCTCTGCAGAACTTCAAAGTGCTCTAGCTTTCACATAATATGATGATTGATCGATGAAACTAAATGCCCAACTCAATGAGAAAATGTCGTAGCCACATAGCCTGAAAGGTTATGTTAACTACCCCTTTGTATTCTACCTCGACTGAATATAGAGAAATGGAAACTTGCTTCTTATTCTACCAATATATTGGCCTGGAACCAAGACTAAGTGAGTAACCAGATGTGGACTTGCGATCAGTGTTATCACCAACCCAATCGATATTAGTAAAACCGATGAGATATGATGTATATTTTGTTGCATAATGAATCCCAAAGGTTATGGTTCCATGTACGTATTGAAGGATACGCTTTACGGCCTTCCAATGTAGCTCATGCGGCTCCTGCATGAACCTGGAAACTGCACCAACTACATATGAGAGGTCTAGTCTGGAGTGTGTGATATACAACAAGCTCCCCACTAGTTGTTTGTTGGCACAGGGGCAGACCCAGGGTTCAACACTCAACAGCACACCAACAATACCCTGACTATCAACCCTTTCGGTAACACTTGTGAAGCAAATGAAGTCTCACCTGAGGTAGAGGCTGAGGTGGTTGCAAGACTTAGGTGTCTGCAACCTTAGCTGGGACACAGATCTGTGATTATATACTTTACAGAGCACTTAGCATTGTTCATTCATCACTCATTCACCCTTATTGTACTTCATAGATAAGACAGAACATCGCAGGACTTGCTCAGATATAAGATATTTCAGTTCTTAGCAACAACAAAACATATTAGATCATGTAGATCATCACTAAGCATCCTCATACACATCATATATACTATTCATATACATCTAGTAAATCACAAAGCATAAGAAAATCTATCTAATCATGGCATAGCGCTTAGAAATATAATGAAAACACAAGGAAGAAACAACACAAAGCATGACACACAGGTTTACGTGGTTCACCCCCACCCTGGGGCTACATCTAGCAAGTCTTCTTCTTCTTTATTATCTTTGGTCAATCTAATTACAACATAGATCTTAACTTGTACTCTGCATAGGACAGGAGATATTCACGTACCTCGCCGTATCCTCCTTCCCCGTGTAGATATAGCACAGAGACTTCTTACAATCCGTGCACTCAACACTTACAGCACTTTCTCTCAGGTCTGCAAGCCTCTTACAATCATGCATAGAGCATTTACATTTGATCACACAGATCTAATTACTAGCACTAAACCATCGTCTCTTCTTACATTGCCTAGATACTTATTTATACTTTACAGCATAGGCATAAACATGGGTAAACCCATGGGTCGACATCCCTTTCCCATTACATTAGCCCAAAACCCTAAAAGGGCCCAAAAGTGGGCCAAGATCCTGTGATCTCTGCTTCTCCTAGCACTCCATATTTGACAGGTTTTCAATGTCCAAAACCAGTCAAATATGACCAAGTGTTCCTCAAAACTTGGTCAAGGGCCAACAAGCCCTCAACACTCACCTGTGACTCATCCCAAGTAACTCTGGTCTGATCAGTTCTACTTCGAACGTCTCGAGCTTGGCCCAAGATACTTCGACCTACTATAGTGCGACAACCTCTTGCTCAGTGAACTCATGGATCATTGTGTTGTTTACTAGTCCTTCCATGCGTTGTTCTGTGGTGATGAAAACTTGTTCAAGCTCAGTTGCTTGGCTCTCAACTTTAGTGAACAAGTGGCATGATTTCTCTTAGAGGAATTGAAGTTATTGACAAAATTTCATCACTTTACTTTGCAGCATGTGTACCTATTGTTGGGTGGTGCATTGTTCTGGAAATCGCTTCATTCTCTTGACTAGGGTCAAGTCCTTCAGTTGCACCTGTATCGTATCTACATGTTGCTTTTCTTCTTGGAGTTGTGCTTCTAATGTCTGCAATTCTGGGTTTTCTGTGAGGTTCTCATAAGTCTGGGTGCTTCTAGTGCTCAGCTTCTTACATTCCAAAGCCAAGGTTTTTAATCTGTCAACTATGATGCAGGAAGTTTCCTCCCTTAGGTCTCTTACTTCTTGTGGAGTCTTGGGCATGACACGAAGTTCCATATATGTGATGTGTTGCTGAAGTTGTTGGATTACTTCTTCAAGTTGTGCCACCTATTGTGGGACATGTTCTTCAATTTTCACTACAATGACCGTCACAAAGCGAAGTGCTCTGTGAACTCTTTCATGTACTTCAAGTTTCTCTTCTGGCAATTGTTCCTTGCTCTGTAGTAATTGTGATTTTTCCTCCTCCCACTTCGCTTGTAAGGAAAGTTGCTCCTATTATACCTTCCTATGTTGTACTATAAGTGCGCTCTATACCTGTGCCTAAGCCTAGGTGGCTTGTGCTATGTCTTCTTGAGATCGTTGAAGGCGATCTTTGACTTTCTCGGCGATCTGGCATAATTGGTTGGGCTCATCAGCTGTTATTGTTGTTTCAATTGTCAAGGGTGTCGTAGAAACTACTCTTCTGGACTAGAGTGTCTGCTGCACTTATTGAAGTTCACCCTTGATCTAGTTGAATACCTCCTTCTGCTTCTCTTCTTGATTTTCTGCGATCTCTAGTGAGGCATCAGTCAGCGCAACGATCAAGAAGTCGAAGTCATCTTGTATGAGGGTGGTCTTAAACATAGTCCGGGTGGCCTTAGATTTCTTTAGAGATGAGGGATTTGGTGGGGTAGTCTTCCTTTTCTTGGAGGGTTCCTCCTCCTCTCTAGGCAGAGTAAGCTTGCCTTTGTTTTGCTCAAATTCTGTGCCACCTAGTTCTTCACCATCACCTCCCTTCGCAGATGAGATCGAAGTAGTCTTCATGGATGTGTTATGGATATATTGAACTTCCAAATCCTTCTTAGTATTGTTTGGTCCAGGTGTATCCACCATAGCTTCAGGGGTATCCACGTTGGACATCTCTGCGGGGTCCGCTGACCATTCCTTGGTAATCTACTCCAAGTCTTCTTCTGTCAACTTATAGTACGACTAGAGTTGTTGTTTGTGCTCATCAGCACACGTTGTGATATAGGTGAAGTGGTGGTCTGCATTGAATTTGATCAAAGGTCTAAACCTATGAAGTGTGTTTGGTGTGATGCACGGTGTAGAGTGGATTGCATTCTTTAATTGATTGTAATAAGTGTGGAAGACGACATTGGACTACCACTACTTTTTCATGTCACTGGAGTACCATAGTGTACAGAACTTTGCGGCCAGTGATTCGAAGGGTTCTATCTCTGGAAAAGCGGCACCTTATGGTATCTCTCAAGTGATGAAAGTGATGAGTATGAGCAACCAACTAAAGTGGAACTCATACCCTTGGTCCTGCGCTTGTCTGCAGTCAAGCTCTAGTTGATTTATAAGGTACTTTGCCCAGTTCTCTTGTAGTCCCTCTACGCACTTCCCTGTGAGGTCAACTACAAATCCAGTCACCTGTGCACTATTGCATTCTCAATGGAGGCTACCTTGTAGCCTCATGTTCCCTTCTCTACATCGCCATATATGTCTTTTATTCATTGGGCAAGAGCATGATCTTCGGTCTTTCCAGGGTAAAAATCTTGTAGTTCAGGGCCCTGCATGCTTAGACCTATGATCTGATTGATCATAATCAGATCCATCGTGATGCGGCGTTCCAACCATAAGTATCCTCTATGTACAAAAAAAATCTGACGCATGAATTCGCTTCCTGATGTCTCCCAAAATGTGGAATATTAATTACATTAAGGAGGGTTGACTGCATGAGGTTATGGATCCATTGTTGAGGGACAATCTTTGGGTTCCTTCCTTTTGTGATAGTTAAGTACTTGTGAGGGGCTAGAATACTGTAAACCTTGCAATCTCCAAGGTTAAAATCACTAAATTTCAACGTTGTGAGCTTGTCTTGGTCAGCATGAACTGCATGTACACCTTTCGAGAGTTACGCAGTGACAACAGCATAGTCGAAGTCTCTGGGTATAGTGTCTCGATTCACTTTGCCGCTTAGTGATGGGATATACTTAGGCAAGATACTTGGGATCATATTCACAGTGGCGAAGTCATTTCCGATCGTAGATCGTCTCTCTGAAGGCATTCGGGATGGTCTTGCTCGAGAAGTGGAGGGGGAAGATGACAATGCTCCCGAGGACGATGCATGTACACCTGTAGACATTCCTCACTCCGACATGACTCTCTCAGTAATTAAGTCAATTAAAAATTCTTCAACAATTTTCTCAGCAGCGCTGATCTCGTCTGACATACAAGCTTGGGTCAGCTAGCTCAGGTGCGAAAGGAATTCAAAGACTGCAATGAATCATATGGGAACAAGGCAATGATCTCAGGGTGGGTTAATCTCAGGTTTTGAGCTTGAATTCTCACTTAGCAAAAATTATTCTCAGTGTGCGGCACGATGGACTAAGTAGGGAAACTTAGTAATGATTTTTTGGCAACGGTTATGATCCTTCATAAACTCCTGTTCAACCCGTTATGGCTCATTTCAATGGTTGGATGATGAACCTTTATTACTTTTCTACCCGTTCGGAGTGGAATTCAAATGGAGATATCGGCCCTAACGGCTATATTGCTTCATCATGGCGAAGTAATCCATGCCATTGTTCTAATATCTTGGTGAAGTTCCAATTCTGCAATTTTTCTATCTGCCAAGTATCCTCTAGAACCTCTTAAAACATTACATTATTATCCCTTTTCTTTCTTAACTTTCTAGCCTTCTTCCTAGTGAGCTTCGTCTCAGTAATGCTTTTACCATTCTAATGCTTATCTTTTGTGGTATTAGTTACTTCACATTGTTGAAAGTCTTTCCTAGGGTTCCTGGATAATACTCCTTCTGTATCAAAAATAGGTAACTCAATCTTCTGTGGATCCTTTAGTGTTTTCTTAGCCTCGACATCAAAGTTGCTAGTATTAAATATTTGTAATCTGCTCTTTTTTTCTTCAATCGAGTGCGCGATCCTTCTATTCATAAAGTCTTTTAACTCTTTCTTCTTTTGTTCCAAAACTGCTTCTTCCTCTTTTCATATGGCTTGTTCTCTATCAATCCAAGGTTTTCCTATGAGCATGGTAAACGGGGCGCTGTCTTCAACAAATTTAATAATCTCAACGTCTTCCTCTGTCGAAGTTCCATTGATAGTCATAGGTATCCGGGCGAGCCTTCCACATAGGTTTACTAGCTTTCCTATGAATAAACTTGTTCCTCCTAGGGAAGAGATCATGGAAAGATTTCCTATAGCTTCCTAAGTTCTTTCTGGCATAATGTTCACTTGTGTTTATTCATCAAGAATACAATCAATGTCGAAGTCCCCTATTCTTTCATCAACTTGCTCCTTTTATTTGAAGATCTTTGTTAGCCTAACATGTTGGTGGTCATTCAAGGTGTCTTTCATCTGTAGCAATATATTTTCTGATTCCTTATGAGTTTCTACTATTTATGGATCTACCTTAGGTTTTTCTTCATTTAGATTCATTCTTTCAAGCTTAGCAATCATTCTAGGGAAATCCAACACTTCATGGTCCAAAGATTTTCAACAAAGACAGCTAGGTCTTCCACCAGGGCATTCCTTAGAAATATGTCTCAGTCTTCTACAACTGTAACAAAGGGTTAACCCTCTCTTTCGTTTAAATGTTCCCCAGCTTCTTCTGTATTGCGCACTAGGATCGTTGTAGCTAACCTGCACAAAACTCTTTCTAGGATCCTACATCCACTTGTTAGTCCAGACGTTCTTTCTATGCATAGGTATAACATATCTATCATTATACTTATCAAATCTATTCATATCAAACTTTCTTTCATCTATTAATGCCCCAATTTTGAAGCTAGGACATAATCTATCAAACATACCTAGATCCATGCTTTAGAAACAAAAAATTTCACTTATCTTACTTCTATAAAGCACAAAGATTTCATATCTAAACACTTTTGACTATTCTTACCTTTATTAGAGCACAACACTTACAAATATTACCTCTTTTCTGCAGATCTGGCTTCTTTCTTTCAAAAATTTCCACTTTTAATTTTATTAGAGCACAGAGTGTTCAAATCTCACTTCTTTTCTTCAGATCTAATCTTCCTTTCTCCAGATCTGACCTTATTCCTGGCACAAAGCTTCACACGTCGAGTAAAAATATGTGCACTAGGGAAACAGATCTTCGCATAGAGATTTCTTTTGCACAAAATTTCTTCTTCCCCGGTTCCTAGCAATCACAGTTTCAGGTCCCGACAATGGAACCATTTGTTGGCATAGGGGAAGACCCAGTTTTCAACACTCAAGAGTGCACCAACAAAACCCTAACTACCAACCCTTTCAGCAACACCTGTGAAGTATATGAAGTCTCACCCAAGGTAGAGGCAGGGGTAGTTGCAAGACTCAGGTGTCTTCAACCTTAGTTGGGACAGAGATCTGTGATTATATCCTTTAAAGAGCACTTAGCATTGTTCATTCATCACTTAATCACCCTTATTGTACTTCACAGATAAGACAAAATATCACAGGACTTGCTCAGATATAAGATATTTTAGTGCTTAGCAACAACAAAATATATTAGATCTTGTAGATCAGCACTAAGCATCCTCATACACATCAGATATACTATTCATATACATCTAGTAAATCATAAATCATAAAAAAATCTATTTAATCATGGCATAACACTTAGCAAGATAATGAAAACACAAGGAAGCAACAGCACAAGCATGACACACAGGTTTACGTGCTTCACCCCCACCCTAGGGCTACGTCCAAAAAGTCTTCTTCTTCTTTATTAGCTTTGGTCAATCTGATTACAACACAGAGCTTAACTTGTACTCTGCATAGGATAGGAGATCTACGTGCACCTCGCCAGATCCTCCTTCCTTGTGTAGATCTAGCACAGAGCCTTCTTACAATCTGTGCACTCAACACTTACAGAACTTGCACTCAGGTCTGCAAGCCTCTTACAATCATGCACAGAGCATTTACATTCGATCACATAGATATAATTATTGGCACTAAGCCATTGACTCTTATTACATTGCCTAGATACTTATTTATACTTTACAACATAGGCCTAAACATGGGTAAACCCATGGGTCGACATCCCTTTCCCATTACATTAACCCAAAACCCTAAAAGGGCCCAAAAAGTGGGTCGAGATCCCGTGATCTTTGCTTTTCCTGACGCCCCATCTTTGACAGGGTGTATATGTCCAAAACCGGTCAAATATGACCAAGTGTTCCTCAAAACTTGGTCAAGGGCCAGCATTGTCTATAAAGTGTGTTGTCAACCACTAAGTTTCCCCGCCATCCTCAAGTTTTACTCCTAATAAGAAAGGAGTCAGAGCAGACCTAGAGTCTATCATGTGAAATATCTCAAGGCGATATCTTGCATACTTGGCTTGAGACAGTTTGATGCCTGATGCATCCTGACTGGTCTCCAGTCCAAGGAAGAAGTGTAGCGGAACCATGTCCGTCATAAAAAACCTTTCATGTAGAATCGTCTTGATTGTAGCAATCGTTGAATTCAAGCAACCAGTGATCAACAAATCATAAACATATAGAACTAAGAGTAGAATTGAATCAGTTATCCTAAGCATGTAGACATTCAGGTCTGATTTACAATGTACAAATTTCTATGACAGCAGGTAAGAGTCCATCTTCACTACTCGAGCAAAGGTCTCATCATAGTCAATACCATCAACTTGCTGAAAGAATTTGATGATAAGCCTGGCTTTGTATCTGTTTATCTGTCCATACAGTGTGCTCATGGTCCTATAGACCCATCTGCATATGACAAGTTTCCTCCCAGAAGGAAGGGTAACCAGATCCCAACTCTGGTTCTCGAGGAGGGAGTTGTACTCCTCCTGCATGGCGGATTCCCAAAAGGGATGTCGAGCAGCCTGGCCATAAGAGTGTGGATCTGAAGACTGAACCAAGAAAATATGCNNGAAATCAGATCGAGTCCTCCTAGTATCAGCTAGATCACCAACAAGATCCCCTGCATCCTGAAGAGTAGTCGGTGCCCACTTGGGCCTCTGCTATGGCTTTGCAACTACATCTGGATGATCTGACTCTGCATCTGGCTGTACTGACTCTAAATTTGAATCATCTGATTCCTATGAATAAGAACTCTCATCTGAATACGATTCGGCATGTGCATGCTCATCATCTTAGACAGGTGGAAGAATGAAGGTTTCTGCATGTGGTTACTGAGGTGCATGCGATACACTTTCCTCAAATTTAACACTTCGCCCAATGATGAGTTGGTCCGAGGAAAGATCAATAAGCCTATATCCCTTCACATTGTCAAGGTATCCAACAAAAATTCACTACATTCTATGTGGATCAAGTGCCTTCCTCTTTTCAGAGAGAATCCGGGCCCATGCACAT
>JASDQU011443973.1:717-18602 GCA_032191745.1 Picea mariana
TAATATAAAAATATTACGATTCAAATGTATTATTATGAAAGCTCAGGACCTGCTTATATTAAGAGATCAGGAATCTTTTACGGAGACGGTTGATTATTTTGGGATTAAAAGGCCGTAGCATTAGGCCAAATGGCAAGATTGGAGAGTGAGAATCTAGAGTGAAATAGTGGTTCCAAAAGCTTCCTAAAAATGTTAATTAACTTCATAAACAAAGAAAGTTTTATTGTTCAGTTTTCAATGGGTGCACTGCCTAATATCCTGCCCTACTTGAAAGACGAAGTGAGAAAACATAAAACCATTTTGAAGAGCCCACGAGGGTTTGGCCGAACGTAGTCTTCCTGTAACATAAGTCCAGCTACGCAATATAGAGGTGGCTTGGTCCATGTTTGAATTCTTCCCTTAATCTAAAATTAAAATTGTGCTTACCGGATGTTCTATTTCTTTCATGGAAGGGGTTGGATTTGATGTCGGGTGAGAAGAGCAAATGGAACCCAATTGATGTTTAGGTATTCAAATAGTCGGGCAATGTGTTGGTGAACTCAATGCCAAAGATTGAGACACCTTGAGGTGACTGATTGCTTCATAGGTATTATTGAAGATGAGAGTGCATGTTTCTATCAGATTAGGTGAGTAATATTTAGCTTGCTACTTAGTATTGAATGTTGGGACAGGTGAATTGTAAGCTGTTTAATCTGAAAGTAATGATATTGGATTGTAGGTCTTTGTACTTGAAAGCAATTTAGATTTCACAATCTACAATCCACTTGCAGCAGTATTCAATATTGCTTAGCATGCTAGATATTGGAGGCCATGCGATTATTGTAAACTGTAGTAATAAATATTAATTAGATTTATGAAAAAAAATATTATTAAATATTAATTAATTAATAAATAAATAATTAATTTGAATTTATATGACAAATATAATATTATGATTATTTCAAGTGGTATGCTTTTTTTTAATAATACTGATAAATCTATTTATATTAAAAAATAACCGTTAGTGAATAATGACTATCTTCATTATAAATTGAAAATTAAATTATAATAAATTTTACTAAAAAGTAAAAAATAAATATTATTTATAGGATAATGAGTATTTTAATATATAAAAATAAAATTATATAAATAATTATTAGTTACTAGTCAAACTAAGTTAAGTTGTAAAAAAAGCTTTGTCTACTTATATTCTATGTTTTAGTGTTTTTCATCAGAATCTTGTAACATAAATCTGGAAAAAATTATAATTTTCTATAATTTAAATTTTATTTTTAAATGTAAAAACATCACCTAAAAAATAAACATCAATAATAATAAAAGCATACTTATTTGGAGAAATTAAAATTACATAAATAACCATGAGTCGCTAGTCAAACTAAGTAGACGTTTTATTAATTCACCTGTTCGAGAGTTGGTTGAAATTCTATATTAATTGACACTGCTCACTGCACGTGACTGCTGCACAAAGTCCGTGTAGTTTTGCAGCTCAATGCATCTCTGTCATAAAATAATTATTCCTCAGGCGAGCTCATTGTTTCTATGTCATAGAATAATTATATCTTCAGTCCACCTGTGGAGCACAAAGGCATTAACATAAAATACTTAAACTTTGTGACATCTAAGATCCAGTAGAGTACCGAGCTTGTTGATGGGCTAATCCTTATTTATTAAAAAAAATAAATACATCAACATCAGTGGGTAATCACAAACACCTTATCGTTTTGCTTTTTTTTTTTGGTGGTAATCATCCATCCGTACCAAGCTTAAGCCACTGCTCTATGAATAACATATATTCCTTTTCTTCTTTGGTTTATTTAGTTAGAAAAACAGTAGTTTAAACGTTTTATTTTTTGGGTTTTTTTTTGCTATTTTTTTTGTTTGATTTTGTTCTAAATTTGATAATGAATGGTTGGATTTTTAGATTTGAGTGGTTAAGTTTGTATAATGTGTTCTAGGGGTTTTTCAGCAGGCTCAATCCATTTATGTATTCAGAAAGACAATTTAAACAACATAAAATAAAGATTTTGTCCAAATTTACATTGTCCGTCCCTTAAAAAACATTTAACCCTTTGCTTTATGCTATTTCAATTTCAAAAATATTTCAAAAATAAAGTTATAATATTTATATCATTGTTTTATTGAGGTAAAAATATTAAATTTTTAATTTTATAAATAATAAAAGGTTATAAAATTTATATCTTTGGTTTAAACTTTATTTAGGTAAAAGATATTGAAATGGTTTATTTCTGTCAAAGAGGGAGGATACACAATAAAATAAGAAGTAAAACTTAAAAATATATTGAAATGAGATTTTACCTAGTTGCCATCAATGCCAAAGGGGGAGAATGTTGGAAAATTAGTTGTTATTGATGTCAGGCATGGAAAAAGTATGCAGAAGAATGTGCAAGAGGAAAGAAAAATCTTAGAAGAAATAGCATTGCAAAGATCGCGCAAAAGACATAGCATTGTGCAAACAAAGATCCTTTGTAAAGGATCGTGGAATTGTGACCGTTCCCTTTTGAATTTCATGAGAAATCACAACCGTTGATTCAAGAAGAGTTCTGGATCGTTAGATGAGGAGCCAGGTAAGTAATAGTCGTCAGATCTAGTTGATAAATTTTGAGTATAACCAGGACTGTCAGATCAAACCATTAAATCCACAACGATTCGATTGGGTTGATGAGTTTTGGAGTCAACATCGATCATTCTCGGGATAAATGATTTTGAAATGGGTGGAATCCCTAAAGATCGAAACCATGAAATAACATAGGTTGTCAATCAAGTCCAGAAGAAATAATCGACTGTCAGGTTGAAGTGATTGATCTTCAATCGTCGATCAAATTCCAATAGAACTCTATAAAGTTTCAGGACTTCAGAACTTTGCCACTTCGACGATTATTGGAAACAAGGTAGAGGCACGAAATCGCAAAATCCCGCTAGCCGTCCAATTTGATAGGTAGATTAGTTGAAATACCAACCCTTGATCGTGGTCATCTGGCATTGACCGTATGTGCATGAAGAAATTTGAATCAACCAAAATCCCTGAAGGTCGAAATGGTGAAATCACGTAGACCGTTGATCTAAGATTCCTTCGAGACCTTTCACATTCGTTTGATCAAGTAGTCTAGAGCAATGATCCAGGAGGAAGACATGTGGCAGAAGATAAAGATGACATGTGGCCAAATCAAGTGGTGACAAGTGTCAAGGCCCATTTGGCACATAAGGTCTGTGGGAGTCATGAATCAAGGTGACACATAGCTCCATGTCGGCAGGGCCATATCAACAGGACCATGTCAGCAATGGGTGACACGTGACACACATACCATGGGTCAACGTTAACCTAGGAGACGTCAGCATGCCACGTCACTTCGGGGTTTTGGCTCTCCGGGGATGTCTAGTCTCTCTTACCATATAAAACACCGAAGTCCCTAAATCCTTAAGGCACCAAGAAAAAAAAAAGATTGTCCATCTCAACAATGGATTAAGTCATAGATGTTGGATTAAGACAATGGAAGGATAGTGTAAGGGGTATTATCAACTGGAAAAAAATAGTTGTCTACACTTTATGACCTCTTCGATAGGTCAAACTCCGGAAGAGTGAAAGGATAGCCCAAAGGCTAAAGTTTGGAGGACTTGGTTCCAACACTGGTCTCATGATAAGGTAAAGGAGTTGATTAAGGGTGCGAAGGGTCTAGAAGTAAATAATCCCACAAATATTTGAATAAAGTCCTATGTAGATGAATAAGGGAGAAAAGAGAAAGCGCTAAAGGAACAACGCTTAGAATGGATAAGCCCATGGTTTCACGCCCACAATCACAAGGAAAGTGGATTGAAGGAAGCACCTATCTGCAAAATTCAAATCCAGAAATAAGAAAACAACATGTGAAGGAATAAAATGATAAAACAAATTAGAAGGGATTTGAAGTCTTTTAAAATTAAAAACAAATATTAATAAAAAATAAATGTCACCATTAATGTTGATTAAATGAAGAAGTGCAATGGTTCATTATTAAAAGACACAATGGTTCAAATTCATACCTATTGAAATGTTATATAAACCAAAAATTGTAGTGGAAAGAAAATGTCTTTGCATTCTACATTAGAATCAAAAGCAGGAGTAGAGTCCAAGAAAAAAACTGTAACCATTTTTATGTACTGAGGGTGGTACGGAGGAGCCCGAGAGGATTGCAATGCTCTATAGGTTAAAGCCCATTTCAAAAGGGAGTTGGTGCTTCCTAGAGTTGGTGCTCTGAAAGAAGGGAGTTGGTTCTTCCTAGAGTTGGTGCTCTAAAACCAGGGGATTGGTGTCTCCTTGAGTTGGTGCTTAAAAGAAGAGAGATTGGTGTCTCTCACACAATTGTAACTTGTACTTTTTATTGTTGTATTTAAATTTATGTATTCAATACATTCTTGTTGATCAATTTTTATGATTAATTAATTTGTTAATTAATAATTGACTAACATTTTACAAGAAGAAGCAATACTGATTCACCCCCACTCTCAATATTGGCCAATATTTCAACAATATCATACACCAAAATGTTCAGAAAACAAAGCTAGAAACACCAACATTGTCCACCATACCAATCAGACACAAGTACCCAATATTACTGCCTAAACTTGTAACTAGCATTAATCCATCAATAAATATGTCGTTCCTCACCAAGAAATTATTTACTTACCAAGATACCTTCATCCAAAGAAATTGCTTCCTTCGAAAGGTAGTCAACCCAATGATTAAAATTCTTGTAAATATTCTCTATTGAGATAGAGTTAAAAGAGTCCCGAAGCTTA
Source organism: Picea mariana (assembly GCA_032191745.1). NCBI lineage: Eukaryota > Viridiplantae > Streptophyta > Pinopsida > Pinales > Pinaceae > Picea > Picea mariana. The sequence goes on from JASDQU011443973.1 coordinate 5,512, forward strand.
TGAATTTTTCATTTCTGGGATGAGAAAATAAGGCTCTCCAACTAATATTTTCCTTTGAACCAATCAATCATCACCTTATAAAAGTTTGATATACATTTTACTAAATTGTTAATTGGGTTTAGTTCGGGTGGTTAGGAGGAATGATTGTTATCCTCTTCATTAGGGTCATTTTTGCAAATGACATGTTGAGTATATTGAGCTCATAACAAGTATATTGTTGTAATGTCTTCAGGCCCTATTATTGACTAGATCTTGTGGATTTTACCCAAACTTTATAACCTAAAAAAATAAATACAGTTCAGTAAATATTTAAAATATTTAATACAAAATAAAAACACATTAATGACATCATAGTGGGTAGCTCAATTCATGAAAATCCTATTCTCTCCTTTATCATGGATACTCTCTATAACAATCAATAACAAAATATAAGTGTAGTCTAGACGTTCTAAGTTTTTACTTTTCTATCCTTTTATGGCGACTATCACCGAAACACTTTTCTATCCTTTTATGGCGACTATCACCAAAATACGACAACAAAATTGTAGGAATAATTACAATTTTACAGTTCTCAAATCCTATTTCAAAATATAATGTTGAATGTCATTCCAACTTTTTGAAAAAAAAAATCTAATCAGTTTTTCAATTAAACCTTAAAAAAATAAAGATAAAAAATAGACCGTTTAAATTACGTAAAAAATATAAACCTATAGAAAGGACTTTCCATTGTATCACAAACCAAAACATAGTAATTACAACAATAAATGTAAAATACTCTTCAATCCATGTTATCGACTTTCCATTGCATCAAAACCAAAACATAGTAATTATGGCAATAAATATTAAATACTCTTGATCCAAACTTTGGAAGGATACATGCTGCCACTTGGTCTTTGGGAAATTTTAAAAAATGAGTGATGATTAATAATTTCCTCTTATTAGTCCCTGCCTCAGGCTAGGGACTATAGCAACCGCCTATAGTTGACCTAGTATTACATGGTCCTTTCTGCTGCTTTAATAGGTGCGGTTTGGAGGTCTTACTTTATATTAATTCACTTCACCAATCTATATTTTTAAAACCTTTTATTATTTCAAATTTTTAAACAATGAAATTATTTATTTTATTTTTCCAATCGAAAATATGGAATTTTTGATTGGTTAATAAACCATGATTTGACTCAATTATACCTGGTATGTACCAATTTTTTTTGTAATTGTGAGGATTTTAAATTAATTTAAAAAATAATAAAAAAAAATGTCTCTAGTGACACGGGTTTTCTACTTCTGCGTGTCAAGCCAAACATCATAGTGGGCGCACACATGCATGCAACATTCAAGATGTGAGGGCAAGGTATCTAGGGCAAGGTATTTTTCGAGCCTCCTTGTGCACTTCATCTTTGATCCTCAACAGAGATCCTCAACCTGCAAACTTGCATCCACTCAAAGCTACCCAAAGCTTTAGAGAAATATAGAAAGCTATGTGAAGCTTTAAAGAAATATATAAATCTATGTGAGGATGGCTCATTGAAATCTGCTGCATCTTGCATGGTCTCTCCTACTCCCCCTTCTTGCTCCCTGCCAAATAGGTCATTCCTGCTTTCTTCTACCTTCACTCGTTGTGCGTCTACCTGAGTAACAATTCTATCCGTTGGAAACCGCTCTGATCCATCCTTCAACAAAACCAACCAACAGTGGAGTGCATTAACAAAACCATTTTTCGAAGAGAAATTTATGTGAGGATGGCGCAAGCTTTGTCAGTTCAGGTGAAATCATATTAGTCGCTGCTTCAGGCTAGGGCCTATAGCAACCGCCTATAGTTGACCTAGTATTATTTGGTCCTTTCTGCTGCATTAATAGGTGCGGTTTGGAGGTCTTACTTTATACTAATTCACTTCACAACCTATTTTTTTAAAACCATTTATTATTTCAATTTTTTCAACAATGAAATTATTTATTTTATTTTTTCCAATTGAAAATATGGATTTTTTGATTGGTTAATAAACCATGATTTGACTTAATTATCCCTGGTATGTGCCAATTTTTTTTTGTAATTGTCAGGATTTTAAACTAATTTAAAAATAAAAAAAAATTCTCTAGTGAAACGTGTTTTCTACTTCTGCGTGTCAAGCCAAACATCATAGTGGGTGCACACATGCATGTTGTGAGGGCAAGGTATTTTTTGAGCCTCCTTGTAAACTTCATCTCTGATCCTCAATAGAGATCCTCAACCTGCAAACTTGCATCCACTCAAAGCTACCCAAATCTTTAGAGAAATATAGAGCTTTAGAGAAATATAGAAAGCTATGTGAAGCTTTAAAGAAATATATAAAGCTATGTGAGGATGGCTCATTGAAATCCGTTTCATCTTGCATGGTCTCTCCAATTCCCCCTTCTTGCACCCTGGAAAACAGGTCATTCCTTCTTTCCGCTACCTTCACTTGTGGTTTGTTTGCCTGAGTAACAACTCTATCCGTCAGCAACCACTCCAATCCATCTTGCAACAAAACCAACCAACAGTGGAGTGCATTAACAAAAATATTTTTTGAAGAGAATATATGTGAAAATGGCACAAGCTTTGTCAGTTCAGGTGAAATCATATTAGTCCCTGACTCAGGCTAGGGACTATAGAAACCGCCTATAGTTGACCTAGTATTACTTGGTCCTTTGTGCTGCATTAATAGGTGTGGTTTGGCGGTCTCACTTTATAACAATTCACTTCACCAACCTATTTTCTTAAAACCTTTTATTATTTCAATTTTTTCAACAATGAAATTATTTATTTTATGTTTCCAATTGAAAATTCGAAATTTTTGATTGGTTAATTAACCATGATTTGACTTAATTATCCCTAGTATGTGCCGATTTTATTTTCTAATTGTCAGGATTTTAAATTAATTTAAAAATAAAAAAAATATCTCTAGTAACAGGTGCTTTCTACTTCTACGTGTCAAGCCAAATATCATAGTGGGTGCACACATGCATACAACATGCAAGCTGTGAGGGCAAGGTATTTTTTGATCCTCCTTGTGCACTTCATCTCTGATCCTCAATAGAGATCCTCAACATGCAAACTTGCATCCACTGAAAGCTACCCAAAGCTTTAGAGAAATATAGAGCTTTAGAGAAATATAGAAAGCTATCTGAAGCTTTATAGAAATATATAAAGCTATGTGAGGATGGCTCACTGAAATCTGCTGCATTTTGCATGGTCTCTCCTACTCCCCCTTCTTGCACCCTGCCAAACATGCCATTCCTTCTTTCCACTACCTTCACTCGTCTTGCGTTTGCCTGAGTAACAACTCTATCCGTGGACAACTGCTCTAATCAATCCTGCAACAAAACCAACCAACAATGGAGTGCATTAACAAAACCATTTTTCGAAGATAATTTATGTGAGGATTGCGCAAGCTTTGTCAGTTCAAGTGAAATCATATGTAATATACTAGATATAAAAATTCTGCAGCATAGAAATAAAATTCTATAAATGGCAGAATAACAGTAATATAACCAGCATAATCTCCACAATAACACATAAATGATATAAGAACAACAACATAAATAACACTTTGATTCAGAAAGCAATGTTCACGAGCCTCTTCGAGGGGGAAACCTTCAGTCGAGCATCGCTCTGTTACAATAATCTCCAAGCTAGGGTTTTCATACCCTCGACCCTTATTTATACTAAATATGTCTATCAAGAGAAGCATCTAGAGGAAGATCCTTCTAGAAGTGGAAGCTTCTATTAGGTCTTCTTACATCTGTCTTATTATATTTTATTGAAAGGCCTTATTAATATTGACCTTTATTAAATCCGAATATATTTCTCTACCTATGTGTGGGTAAGGACCCTAACATGTCTGCCCCCTTAAAAAAAACCTTGTCCTCAAGGCTTGAGATGTGGAAACTACTGCAGAATGGTAGCTGGTTCCCAAGTGGCATCTACTGGAGTTGTATCTTTCCACTGGACTAGCACTTCCTTGATGGTTCTCTGACGCAGGCGATGCTCACGTTGGTCCAAAACTGCTTCTGGCTGTAGCCAAATGAATCCTTCTTCAACTAACTCGGGAAGGTTGGTTTGAATTTGGCATCGAGTTCCAATCACTTTCTTTAAGCATGAAACATGAAAAATAGGATGTATCTTCGAATGACTGGGCAGAGCTAATTGATAGGCAACTTGTCCCACATGCTTGAGAACTGTATAAGGACCATAAAATTTGGGCGCTAGCTTCTGACAATGCTCGGCCTTGAGGGAAGTTTGCTTGTATGGTTGCAGTCCCAGAAACACTTGATCCCCTTCTGCAAATTGGCGTTCAGAGCGGCCTTGATCTTCTTGTTGCTTCATGTGATTCTGTGCCATGACCAAGTTCTCTTTGAGGGTACAGAGAATATCCTCTCGAATTGTAAGTGTTTTGTCAACCGCTTAGACCTTTGAGGTACCCGATTAGTATGAGAGAACTGAAGGTGGCTTCTGTCCATATACCGCTTCAAAAGGAGTCATGCGTGCAGTTGTATGGTAGGAAGTGTTGTACCACCATTCGGTTAGGGGTAACCATTGAGCCCATTGATTTTTCTTTTTAGAGGAAAAACACCTCAGATATGTTTCCAAACACTTGTTGACAACTTTCGTTTGACCATCAGTCTGGGGATGATAAGCTGTGTTGAGATGCAATTGGGTGCCCTGTAGCTTGAACAGTTCTTGCAAAAAATTGCTTGTGAAAGTTGGGTCAAGATCAGAAACAATAGAGTGCGACATGCCATGAATCTTGAAGACCTGGTCCATGAAAGTTCGATCCACCATTGATGCAGTAAATGGGTGTTGAAGAGCGTAGAAATTACCATACTTGGAAAGGCAATCCACAACCACCATTATGACTGATTTATTTCCCGATTTGGGTAAGCTAGTAATAAAGTCCATAGAGATATCCTTCCAAATAGTAGGTGGAATTGAAAGAGGTTGTAGTGTGCCCAGAGATTTGACTGTTTCTCCCTTGTTGCGTTGACACACATCACATTCAGTGACAAAATTATGGATGTCCTATTTCATACCATCCTAGAAAAAAGAACGTTTGACCCTGTCATAGGTTTTGGTGAACCTGGAGTGCCCCGCTATAGGTGTAGCATGAAGCTCAGAAAATACCCTGGATTTAAGCTTTGATTGTTCACATAAATACAAACGACCTTTGTATCGAAGCTCATCCTGGAGCTAAGAGTACCCTGGGGGAACTGGAGCATTGGTCTGCAATTGCTAGATTAGATGCGAACTTTTGGGATCTTGTAGCAATTCCTGGCGAATAGCTTGAAGCCATTTTGGTACAATGAAGGAAAGAGAAAAAAGGGATCCTTCCTCTTCATATTTTCGGGACAGTGCATCCACCACCACATTGTCTTTGCCTTTCTTGTAAATGATCTCATAATCATATCCAAAGAGTTTAGTCACCCATTTTTGTTGCTCTGGGGAGGAAATGCGTTGTTCCAAAAAGTACTTGAGGCTTTGATGGTCTGTCTTAATTTGGAAACGTTTCCCCAAGAGATAAGGGCGCCACAGATCAACGACATGTAGAATAGTCAACATTCCCTTTTCATAGATGGGTTTGCGCAGATTCCTATCAGATAGTTACTTGCTGGTGAAGGGAAAAGGTCGACCCTCTTCCATAAGGACAACACCGATTCCTTTCCTTGAGGCATCACATTCCAACACAAAGGTCTTTGTGAAATCAGAAAGGGCCAGAACCAGAGTGATGCACATGACCATCTTCAAGGTTTGGAAAGCTTGAGCAGTGGCTGGAGTCCAAGTGAAAGAGTTCTTTTTGAGGAGAGTAGTGAGAGTTGCTGCAATCTTTCCATAATTCTTAACAAACTTGCGATAATACCCTGTTAAGCCCAAAAATAACTGCAAGATTTTGAGAGTCTTTGGGTGCGGCCAATCTTGCATAGTTTCAATTTTTTTTGGATCCACCCTGATGCCATCCTTGCCAACCAGATGACCCAAGTATTCTACTTCTGAGGAACCAAAGGCACATTTAGACTGTTTCAGGAAAAATTAGTGTTGAGAGAGTAGATGGAGAACTCTATCCACTTGAGTAATATGGTCTGCCCAGGTTTTTCTATATATGAGGATATCATCAAAGAAAAATAAGACAAAATGGCGGAGAAAAGGATGGAAGACATGATTCACGAGGCTTTGGAAGGTGGAGGGGGAATTACACAAGCCAAAGGGCATGACCAAAAAATCATAGTGGCACTCATGAGTTCAAAAGGCCATCTTGGGAATGTCTTCCTCTTTCATACATATCTGGTGATAGCCCAAGCGAAGATCAAGTTTAGTAAATAATTGGGCGCCACTCAATTCATCCAGAAGGTCGTCAATGACAGGAATGGGAAATTTGTCTTTAATGGTTAGTTTGCTGAGGGCACGGAAGTTAGGAAACATTCTTGAAGAACCTTCTTTATTCAGGACCATGAATACAGGAGAAGAGTAAGGGCTCATACTAGGGCGGATAACACCTGCAATAAGGAGTTCCTGGACCATTTTCTCAATTTCATTTTTTTGTGAAAAAGGGTGGCGATACGGACGGATATTGGGAGGAAGGCTTCCAGGTACAAGGGGACTGGAATGATCATGAACACCGTGGGAAGGAGGGAGTCCTTAGGGAGTGGAAAATACCATTTGATGTTTAGAAAGGAGGGCTTGGAGGTCTTGCGACACTAGGGGTGTCTCTGTTGCTTGTATGGCATGGAGTTGGGCAATGACACTAGAATGACCTTTTTTGAGCATCTTTTCCATGCGATGGGAACTAATGACCTTAGGTGAAACAACAATGATGCCTTGGAATTTATATTGGTGGCCTTCCTGCTCGAATTGCATGGTTAATTCCTTAAAATCCATGAGAATGGGACCCAAAGTCCTTAGCCAATCGACACCCAACACAATGTCACAACTGCCCATGTCGATAGCAAACATATTGGATTTTAGGCAGTAGTCACCGATTTGGAGACACACATTTTCAAAACGCCCTCCATATTTCATGGAACCACCATTGGAAATCATGATTTGGAAATTGTTGACGACATGGATGTAGCAATGAGTTTCTTGGGAAATGCGACGATGAATAAAATTATGCGTGCGTCCACTATCAACAAGAATGATGAATTTCCGGTGCTTGATGTAACCGATTAACTTGAGGGTTTGGGGGGTGGAGAAGCCAGTGAGAGCATTGAGGAAAATGATCAGTTTCACTTCGGGAGGGTTTGAGGGAGGGGTTATGTCAGTGATTTCAGGTGACTCAGGCACAAGGGGAGTTTCAACATCCTCTTCTGAAATATCCTCAGAGATGGCCATAAAAAGCTTTTGTTCCTTACACTTGTGGCCCGAGAAATATTTGTCATCACAATTATAACAAAGGCCTTTGAGTTGGCGTTCATCCATTTCAGCCCTGGTCAATTTTTGGATCTTTAATGGGGCAGAGGGAGTAGTGGGATTTACGGGTTTAGGGCGAGGGATAAATGAGGGTTTATGGTTTTGAGAGGATACAACTTGTTTTGATTCTTTGTCATTTTTAGTAGCCTCCACCCAAATCAAAGGTCGAGCCATGAGGACATGGGTCCGAATCTCATCCTTGAGGGCACTGATAAAACACTCTCGAAAGAGAGAATCACTCATGCCCTCTGTTCAAAAAGCCAGGCATTCAAAGGCAGCTATGAATTCTTCTACTATTCCTCATTGTTTCAACTTTGTAAAACGACCCAAATGGTTGGTATCAGTGTCAAAGCGTTCATAAAGCTCAGTCACAAATTGGGTCCAAGCAATATACCCTTGACAGGAAGTTTTTCTCCATTTCCACTATTGCCAACGTTCTTGATCTAGATGGAGAACACCATACTGGAGTTTGGCCAAGTCATCTGTAATGCCGTATAAAGAGAAATAATGTTCCATTTGGGTGACCCAACCAGTGGGGTTCGAGCCATCAAATTTGGTCACATCCACCCGCGGAAGGCGTAGGTCACGTTGAAAGTGATGGGGCTGAAAGGTATGGGAATGGGAGGAATGTTCACCTTCAGTATTTGGAGGTGTGTCAGATAAAGAGTCATCTGTAGGGATCTTCAGTTTGGTGTAGAGTGATGCAAAGACAGATTCAAGCTGGGTGGTCAATTCTTGTTTGACTTCCTCCATTGAGGACTGGATGGAGGTATTTATGGTTGTATTGATGGATGTGTCGATGGACGCAACAATAGCATTGAGTTGTTTCACTTTTTTTTGGGTCTCGAGGAAACCATATTGCAATGTGTTGAAGTGAGCTTCCAGGTCTTGGCTACGGGTATGGGCCATGAGGATGGGTGAACTGAAAAGGGGCGGGCGGGGTCAAATTTTTTTCCGAAAAATGATATGGATGAATGTGATAAGGGAGAAGAGATGAAGCCAATGGAATAGGTCTCAAATAATGGTGAAAATTTTCCAGACTTTTTTTTTTTACACCTGCGGAGTTATACTCCGGTCTGAAGAATACTGCAACGATGAAATCCCCAAATGCTTAACTAGAAATAAATGTGTATTTACTTGGCAACCCGAACATAGTTGCACAACAATAGATCTTGTTTGTTTTAATTTGTTTATGTTTCTATCCCCCAAGGGTTAGGTATTCAAGGGTTCTCCAGACAAGGGTTTGCCCTGTGCTATAGCTCTCTGATATATGTGCGAGGTCCAACAGTAGTACTTGGCCCAATATCTCAAGGCACTAACTAAGGAAGATAGACCGTACCCTTAGCCATACTACCCGACTACCCAAGTACTAGAGAGTATCTTCCCGAGTGTTGTTCTCGGTGGCACTNGCCGATCTGTACATAGGTGTTGTCTGATGCGCTACCACTCAAAGGGCTACCAATAGGGGTTACAAGGGTGGCCAACAGATGTGTGCTTAAGAACCACTTGTATTTCCTGCGTGTATGAATCCCTCAACTGCGGGTTTATGCATGTAACATACTATTAGGATGGGTAGTCCAACAGATTAAAACGTTGATGGGTACAAACAATGTCTTATATATATAAGAGAAATATTTTCATGTGTCACGAACAATTTGATTGATTTATAGATTTTAGTTCACAGATCAATTTTGTTTTAATTTCATGAAATTTGGGGTACATTACAAGTCATAATCTCAACCATTGTGCTTCAGTGTTGGTGAATGTAGTCCTGTACTTTTCATTCCCTTGGTGTCCCTCATCTCGCGTCAGTTGGTACACCTCTTTGATCCTTGTGCATGATGGATGGCAGGTAGTTGGCATATTGGCGCTGGAGGCACCACATGGGTGTCCCTCATCCCAACAACTCACACCCCATCCAAGTGTATATGTTACTTTATTATTAAATATGTTTTAGTTTGGTAAGTTAATTTAATTACTTTGAATATATTATTTAAATATATAATTTATTTTCAATTTGTTTTATTTAAATTTATTGAATTATAATTAATTATTAATGAATGGTTAAATCTCCTTTCATGTAATATTGTGTAGAAAAGTTTCTTTTTAATATCTTAATTTTGGAAATCCTCCTAAATTAATTCAGTTATGATAAACGCTTGTTAACATAATATAAGAAAGTTGACGACTCTTTTACATTTAAAGAAAAAAAATAAAAAAGTTTAAATGGACATGTTAACATAAATTTGGAGGATTGTTGTTCTAGTTAATGGTAAGCCTACATCCTTTTTAAAAATTTCTAGGGGTTTAAGACAAGGGTGCCCTTTGTCCCCTTTATTGGTCCTCCTATTGGTTGAAGGGTTGAGTAGAGTTATTGAGGATAAATTAAAGGAGAAGAAATTAGCAGGGTTATTAGTGGAAGATGGATCTATATTGTTCATCTGATATTTGTTGATGATGTTATCTTGTTTCATAATGGTAACATTGCTGAGTGGGAGTATTTAAGGAGATTCTGAAATTATTTTGTAAAGCTACAGGTATGTCTTTTAGTCCACAAAAATCCTTGTTTCTAGAAGCAGGGTGGGAATAAGAGGATTTAGCCTTACTAAAGCCGTCCCTTTGAAGTAAAACCAATGGATAATGGTTTTAAGTATCTAGGGTGTTTTTTAAAACCTAATTTTTATTTTAATTCAGATTGGAATTGGCTGGTAAAAAAATTTGAAAAAAGGATTGCTAATTCGAGTCATAGATGGTTAAGTCTAGGGGGAAGGGTAACACTGGTCAAAGATGTTATGGAAAGTATATCAGTTTATTGGTTGTCTTTTGAAAAAATTCCAAAAAGTATATTAAATATTACCATAAGAAAGATTTTTAGTTTCCTCTGGACTGGTAAAAAGATAAAAGAAGGGATACACCTAATAAGTTGGAATAAAATTGCTAAACCCAAAAAGTTGGGTGGGTGGGGCATTAAAAATATCTTTACTTTTGGGAAAGCTTTAGCTATAAAAATATTATGGAGGTGCTTAATGGTACTAGGTCTATGGCATGAGGTGATTCTTAAAAAGTACCTTAAGAAGAAAACAATGGTAGAGTGGATCAGGGATGGAAGGAAAAGTTGGAATGACATTTCCAATATATGGAGAGCTCTAACCTCTTCATTATCCATTATAACTGACTTTATGGTATAGAAACCTGGAATTGGGAGGGGGATGAGAATTGGTGTTGATCCTTTGACAGGGTCTCATAATTACTTTAAGTTGTCTAGGCACCTTATTCTAGCTTTAAAGGTACAAGGAATAGATTTTTTGGCACAAGCTGGGAATCGGGATGTGGAGAACTCAAGGCTCTCAAGATGGAGAAATATTGAGGATCTAGGCTTAGAAGGTGAAATTTAAAATGAGTGGAATAGTTATGTTAAAGGACTAGAGGGATCGAGATTTGAGTTGAATAATGAAAAAGACTTACTTTTGTGGTCTTGGGATACAAAAGGAGGACATGTATCATAAAAAAAAAGCTTATGAATTTTAGTGGGAGGAGATAGTAGTAGTAGTTTCAGTTACCTAGTATAGTGAGTTATGGAGGTGGCAGGCACCTTTTAAAATTGAACATTTTATGTGGCTTGTGCTTGAGCAAAGAATATTCACATGGGAGAATTGATATGAAATAGGTTTTTTACGACCAAGCAGATGTGTATTATGTGGAACTCATGAGGAGAATATGAAACATCTTTTCGTTGATTGTGGCTTCACAAAAAATATTTTTGATTCAATACAAAAGGAATTAAATCTTGAAAGAGATTGGGTTGGAGAGAAGGTGGTAGAGTGTGTTGAAAACTAGATTAAAAAAAGGGAGGATTGGAAAGAACTACATGGTTTTATCTGTTGGGAGGTGTGGAAACATAGAAATCAGACAATTTTTGAAGATCGTCCACTAAATAAGATTAAAGTGTGTAACAATATTCTATAGGATTTGGGAGAAATTAAAGAAACGAACTCTCATAAGGTTAGTAGGATAGATAGGCCTCCCCTTATAGATTGGAATTGGGCAGTGGGATTCTTTGATGGATTCTTTGATGGTGCTTCTCAGGATAGGGGAGAAAAGTGTGGGGCTGGAGCAATGATAAAATGTCCAAGGTTAGGCATTTTCATAATCAAAATGAATTGTGGAAGTGGTACTAATACTAAGGGCGAACTCTTAGCTCTTTGGTGTTTACTTTATTTTGCTTGCTACAAAAAGATTGCTATGTTACACTTGTTTGGAGACTCAAAGGTTATTATAGAGTGGTTTAACAATGTGAATGATTTACAAGTGATTTCACTTCTGCCTTGGATGAGAAGAATCAAAGTGTTGAGTGAGAAATTTACACATGTTAAAGCTCAACATATTTATAGAACATACAATCAGGAAACATACCAACTATAAAAAGCAACTCTTTTACTAGAAGAGGAAGGAATTTTCTATGTAGCAGGTTCTGAAGGAGAAACATAAAATTTTGAAAGAATGGGAATCAATTAAAATAGGCATGATGTAATGGAAAAGACTCATACTTTTTTGTTCTTGTGGATTGGATAGGTTTTCTTTTGAGTATTTTTGACACAGATTTTGAGACTTAATGTTTCTAGCACAGATGTTGTAATTTGATATATTGGACATAATGCAAAGTTTGTATGGCAGTTTCTGATCCATTTCTGTTAGTATTGTAAATAAATGTTAGATTATCTTAATATAATGTTTTTTCTTATCTGACAAAAAATATGGAGGATTATCTTCTTTATTAAATTACAGACTAATAGAATACATGATTGGGAAATAATGAAATCCATTTTGAGTCTCCACTTGGCATATTCCCATGCCTTACATTCCATTGCAATGTTTTGATGTTCTTAAATTGGGTTCATTTGTTTTTATAGTTATATGATAGTGTAAAAGTTGATAAATAAAATGTTGTACAATTTGATAAACAAAAGGGTCTCTTAATAATTTCATGTCCACAGTCTTTATTTAAAAAGCTTTGGCATGTATTACATTATATGTAGGTTAATATTTTTTTAATAAAATATTTTTTATGTCAAATAATTTTAATTAGCACAACTACATTATTTGTTTTTGTAAGTTAGTAAATATATTAGGTTCTTTTTGAAAAATTTACAAACAGGTTGTCTTGCATGTCAACAATGTCCAACTAGGAAACCACTATTGGCACTAGTCCAAAAAAGAGTGACACTTGTCCAAAAAAAGGAGTGACACTTGTTCCAAAATAAACTTTGTTTGTCATGCAAAAACTACTACAGTGCCACACACAGCGACAAACTGTCTGTATGCTAATCTATACAGGCAAAAAACTATAGTGCCTCACAGGGCGAAGGGTTGTCTGTAAACTGAATTGAACTAGACAGAGCTAGATTTAATAACATGAACTAAAAAAAAACTTAAACAAAGGATCTCTAGAAACTTGGACCAAATTTTGGGCCTGCAAAGGCCTGAGTTTTCTTCATCTTTCCCTTGTCGCGTGCTGCAATTGTCTGTCGGAGATCCTGGAGAAAGGACACGAAGTTTTCCACCCTGCTCCAACGCTCTGTATCTCTCTTCTGCAAGTCTCGGAGGGTTGACTTGACGTCCTCCTGTCAATTGGTCAACTCAAGCAGTGAGGCTGTGATTTTCCTCCAGTCCGCGC
>JASDQU011443974.1:17656-29550 GCA_032191745.1 Picea mariana
ACAAGACACAGAAGGAAAAGGGAAGACAACCATGTCTTCAAGCGCAATAGTTGACTCCGCTCACTCAAATCCCGAGGGAGAATTTAATGTAAATATGGAAGGTGGGTGAGACATTGTCTCCTTCCATAAATAGAAGGCCAAAAAGGGACAAAGCATAGAGGTAGGTTGTCAGTCCAAATTGTCAAAGATCATGTTTGAAAGAAGACTGTATGGGCAGTCTGACCAACGTCTGCATGCGTAGCCTGATAGATAAACTTGTCAATGCAAAGACTTAAACTCATGACATGATTGTGCCTCTAGCAACAGAGCTAGTTCTAAGTATATGTAGGAATTTTTTCCATTTTGTTAATGTCGATGGTAGAGCTAAGCTCTCGGTTGTAATGTTTTGATGAGGCCTCTGGTTCTCTGGTTATGAACTAATCCTTGATACTTCTTGTTTAATCACAGCCAATGCATTTATTTATATTTTGCTTCTAACTCTAAAATCCCGAGCATGGAGGATCCAGTTGGATGTTGTGATTATAGTATAGTGTAGGTTTGACTATATCTGTAGTTGTAGTGTTTTCAGTTTCTTGAAGTTTTCAGATCCAAGAGGATCTTGTATCTCAGACTTTTCCTCCAAAGGTTTCTAGAAGACCGGATTTCCAAAGAATACCTTCATACTTTCTCACTGTCCTTCGACCTACTCACCACTATACAAATTTATTGTCTTAATTTAGATCAAGACCTCACTTATCTATGCATCTCCAACCCAGTTTTTTGAGTTAAAGAAATACAGTTCTGAGACTACACCCATTAGAACATCCTTAAACTTATTTACTGTGACATACAAACTGATGGGTATCAGGCTCATCCCTACTGCATTCCAGGGGTGACTTCTGGTGCTAACACCGTACACCATGGCTAACTCTTCTCTCTAAGTGGTGTTGTTGTTGACCTATGTTGTTGATAGGTTCTTGCTGAAAAAGGCTAACGGTGGTCAATATCTCCTTCCCCAGGTTGTGCTAACACTGCTCCTAAGGCAATAGAAGACGCATCAACATGCACATGAAATTCCTTTCTCCAATTTGGAAAGACTAGAATGGGCGCAATAACCAATTTCTATTTCAGTGTATCGAAGCTCTGTTGGCATTCATCTATCCAACTGAATTGACAATCTTTATTCAAAATCTTCTCCATGGGTGCTGTAATTTGGGCATATCTTTTAATGAACTTCCTATAATATCCTGTGTGTCCTAGTGTAGTGCGCATCTGTTTAACTGAAGTAGGAGGGGTTAGATCAACTATAATGGCAATTTTAGATGGATCGACCAGAAATCCCTGCTTGCATACAATATGACCTAACAACACTCCAAATGGTGAGAAGAAGACGCACTTCTTCAGATTCAAGGAAATTTGACATTGCCTGCGTTTATCCAACATTAGCCTTAGACATTCAATATGGTTTTTCAATAAGCTAAAAACAGTCCAATCATCAAAATATGCTTCTAGAAATTTATGCAAGAACTCCTTGAATGATTTGACCACCACCCTGGAAAAGATGGTTGGGAATTCTTCAATTCAAATGGAATCATTGTATACTAATAGGATCCCCATTCTGTTGCAAATGTGGTCTTGTGGCAATCTTCCTTGGCAATCTGGATCTGATGGTATCCTGAAAATCCATCTGTAAAATAATATACTTCCTGGCCTCCCACATTATGTAACACTTCGTCAATGAATGGCATAGGGAAGGGGTCATGCAAACAAGCATCGTTCAACTTTATGATATTTACCTAGATCCTAATTTCTCCTATCTTCTTATCTTGTACCACCATAGGGATAATCCACTCTGACTCTTCCACAGGTTCTATAATCCCAACTTCCAGCATTCTGTCGAGCTCAATATTCACTTCTTTCTTATATTTAGGGTTCAATCTGTAGGGTCTATGTTTGACTAGTCTTGCATCTGGTTTCAAAGGGATCCTCATCTCTCGCATAGGCCCTTTAATTCCCTTCATATCAGTGAACTTGGCTGGAAACAAGTCCTGGTATTCATGTAGTAATTTTGTAATCTTGTCAATAGTGGTAGCATCCAAATAATATCCAACATTTGCAAGATTTGGTGTCTGATCTGTTCCAATATTGACTTTCCTAATATTGATTGGTTTTCCAATGAATGGTAACTCAACTCTTGGTCCTTCCACATCTCTTTGGCCTTCTGTTTCTGTGATGTTCACCTTTCTTGGATCATTGTCTTCATCAACATTCATGTTGTAACAACCTTGTAGTTTTTGGAGAGGCATAATCTATTCATCCTCTTCTTTATCCAAAGGGAGGTTAGATGCCTCCTCGAATAATTTATGTCTTAAAATCTATAATTCTTGATATACTGAAGGATATTGACTTTAAAATAATAATGTGGTTACAAAATTATGATTCATACCTTCCCAATTTGTAGTGATGAGGTGCATCTCTGCTTGAAGGTACCAGTTGATAGGTGTCGTGTCCAGTGTGTTAATGAATTTGTGCACCCACTGCTCTTGAGGGATGTTGCTCCAAGCTTCCTCGCAACTTCGCATATGGTCCTTTGGGCAACTTTGACCTGTGTACCTAACTTTGCAGCTATCTACTTGTGCTGAGAACTGTGTTGTCATCAAGGTACGACATTGTACCCATTCTGTAATGTTTTTTTTGTGTGTCCCACACCATGTTGTTGGGGTTGCTTTCAGGGCCTCATCCATCACCAACAATCTTTGCTGCATTGGTACACTTTCTTCAAAGTCTGACAAGAAGGTTTCTAAAGGATTTATACCATCAAAGGTGGGTAAGTTACTTACTGTTGTGTCGATCTAGTGAACTTCTCTGGTTAATCTAGCACATCTTTTTGTAGATAATTCATACATTTTATTCTACCAGTTCTCTATTGCTTCTTCTGATTCTGATGAACATGCGTTGTCACTTTTACATCTTAGGTTTCCATCAGTCGTAGGATTAATGTAATCCCGTTGTCTGGCTATTAATTTGTATATGTTTTTGAGTTCATATGCATGGTCTTCTTCTCTGATGGATTATGTGTATCATTGACCTTCATTTGGATATAAGGGTGCAATGACCCTAAGGCCATCTCTTTCAAACGTCATACATATTTTCTTTAAATGAACCATAGTGGATTTATTGAAAGCCCAATCAATTCCTAACAACACAGGGTAAGGACAACTATCATCAACTATCTCAATTACCTCACAATATGAAAACGTTCTTACTCCGTCAATGTGCATAGAGACATGTTCTAGTCTACCAAAGGGGATTACAACTTATTGATTATCCATTTTGAGACTGATAGGGGAATAGATCAACTTTGGTTTTCCCATCAGTGCCCAATTTTTCTTCGTCATGACATTGACCTCTGACCCTAAGTCGAGGACCACATAGTCTATATTATATTCACCTATCCGAGCATTCAAATGTAACTCCTTATTTGTCCTTCTCTTTTTAGCAATTTGGTGTACTACCCTATTTAGTAAGGGGTATATCTTTTCTAGATCATACTGTTTGATTAAATTTTGTAATTATTGTACAATGCTCTCATCTTGAATCAACTTAATACAAGTATATAGGAATTTCATGAGCTTGCTTACCCCTTTTCCTTCTCTTGGTGATGCAGAATGATCAAATGCCTGAGGCATTCCATATTCCCTTACTTCTAGCCATGTCTTTGATGAATAACCTTGGTCTCCTTTGAAATCTTTTCTTTCCCCCTCAAATATTTGCCTTTCTTTCTTTGCATCAAAGGTTTGGGTCTTCTCTACAGCTTTCCTGATTCCTGAGTCTATTGTAGTCTTTCCTTGGATCAATTTGTCTTCTCCTGTAACAATGCCTCCTGTAGTAATAACAATGACTCTAGGGTATTCTCCGTGAGGTTCAGCATATATAAGTTACACTTGCAAGTTTTGCTGAGGTCCACTTCTCTCCTGAAGCTTAGCTAGAAATGCTAGACATTCCTCAATAATATGATTGAAGGAACTGCAATAGCTGCAAGTAGTGCAAGGGTTTTGATAGTCCCTTGTGAGGTATCTTATATGTGCGTAGTTATAATAGATTATTTTTCCTTAACCTCAACCCATACCTCCTCCTCGTCCTTGTCCTCTGAATCCACAATGAGGATTGAAGTTTCCTCTCCTTGAGGAGTTGTACTGTGTAGTGTTTTGTTCTTGTTGTACTTCACCTTGAATTTTGTATATGTCTCTTGACCTTTCATGCATGAGATCATAAGCCCTACAATCCCTATAATCATGTCCCACAGACTTACAAAACATGCAATACAATTTTGTAGGAGTCTGAACGTACTTTTGCATGTAATAGCACTCACCAGTGCGATGTCTATTTTGGCATACCTCGTACCAGGGTAAGGTGACTTGCTTCAAGGGGCTCGGAGCTCTAGAGGCCAAGTATTCATGGAATAGTGGAGAATGCTCCTTGTCATGACCTTCTGATCTGCATCTGACACAACATATCTCTTCTCTTTTATATTTTCCCTTGTCTTTCTTCATATCTTTGACTTGTAGAGACAAACTAGTCAGCTAACTCAAGATCTGACTCATACTTGAGCTGGATTCTCCCATAGGGGTTGATTTTAAATTCATGACGATTTACAGCACCTTAGCCTATGAAGCAATATTCCATTGCATCAGAGGAACTCTAATATGTGGTAAGAGGGTAGCAATGAACCACTCTTTGTTCTGCTCATCTGGGATCTAAAAATTTAGTCGGCCTATCAAGGTCTTGAATCTTTGATCGAATTCCCAAATACATTCAACTATCTAATGTTTGATCTCTTTCATCTTTGTAATACATTGTGACTCCGACTTGGGTTTCTTGAACTCTATAATCAATGCATTCTTGATCTCATTTAGTTTCTTAGGTTGTGCAAGTCCTTGGACAAGCTTCATGTACCAACTCAGTGCGCGGTCTCTAAGGGTAGTACTAAACTAGGTTCTTTTAACTACTTCGCCAGTGACATTTTTAATATTCCATATGGCTTTACATGGGAACTAGTGTTGATAAGGGTCTTCAAACCCATCTCCCCTTAATATAGGGAGCTTCATCTCATCTACCATAGATCTTCCTAGGTTTCATGTCTGAGCATCTGCTGAACTACTAGTAATAGTACTCTGAGGATTCTGGTGACTTTGACTATTCTGACTACTTAATGTTGCTGAGACAATAGGGGGATTAATAGTACTTACCTCACCAGTCTGAATAGTTCCTGAAGTTTTCAGCTCATCCCGATGAGGTTCTTCAACTTTCTCTTCCTCTGCCCTAGCAGGTTCTGAATGCTATTTGTCTGTCAAGTATGCCTCTTCTCCACTGTATAAACCCTCATCCCCGTAGTTATTATTCAATAATTTTTCAATATGAACTTCTCAAATCACTCTTCCACTACGCTTATGTCCAACCTCTATGTCGTTGTCAGTGTCTGAATTCTTGAAGATTATATTTTTTCAAATCCAACCAATCTACTCTATCTTCAAGATGTTCTTCTCATGCAATAGCATCTTGATCCTTAACTTTAGAAAATGTAAAAATTTTCCTTTGGTTCCCTTGAAGAAATATCTCTCAGCCTAGTTGTATGAATCTACTCTATCAACAACAAACTCTGTGATGTACCCTCCAATGGTGCTATCAAACCAGTGATCTACTGCTCTTGACACGGTGTTGTCAACTCTCTTAACCTTATTGATCAGTGTTGACATCTAAACTACAAGAGGTCTAGATATGATCTCAAATTGGGTATGTGCTAACCTAGCTAACCACTCATATAGCTCCTGATGGATTCCTCTAAAGAAAATCTCATGTATATCAGTAAATATATATCTCTCCAGCCAATCCTCTGTACTCATATTAGGGTTATTATTCTGGGCTTCACCGAAGTCCTTCTCTTGATCCTTTATCCACTTTTGAATGTTTGTCTTTGATGGAAACCACCTTGACATTCCCTCAAGAAGATTCATGTCCTGACAATGGAACCATTTGTTGGTACAGGGGCAGACCCAGGGTTTAGCTCTAAGAGCATACCAACAAGCCCTAACTACTAAACCTTTCGGCTACACTTGCAAAGCAGATGTAGTCTCACCCGAAGAAGCTATGGGGGGGTTGCAGGACAAAGATGTCTACAACCAAGGGAAATTTCAACTAGATCTAATACTAGAACAATGCAACATGCATATATCACTTATCAACTTAGATCTATTCCATACATCTTATCAGATCTACCATAGTATTTCAATAACAACGTATCAAATGACAAGAATAGAGCATCAATCACACATAACAAAAAATATACGTGGTAAACCCTCTCTCTAGGGATATGTCCATAAAACTATGATTTATGATGTATTACGATGAAAGCATACAGTTCTGATCTGTGCTCTTAGCCAACATATCTTCTCTCTTCTTCTCTCTCCTCCTTGCACACCCAGTTTTAGGGTTGATCTTCGCACTCAGCTGAAGATCTTACAATACCAGAAGGCTCTCATGCTCAGCTCATCTCTCTCTCACAACAATAATCACTCATGTCAAAATAATACAAATAGATCCAACGAACTCGAACCAACCCTCTTCCCTCATATAGGTTCTTATTTATACATTACACTCACTCACTGACATCCTTAGGCTGAAACCTAGGTGTCAAAACCCTAGATACCAAAACCATAGGTGTCTAAAACCCTAGGTCAACTTGACCTGCGTTTTCAAGGCTTCGCCAGCCTATCTTTCCTTCCTTCTCACGCGGTGCTCCAAATCATCTAATGTTGGCTTTTTCTACTTTCTGAGTTGTCCAAGATCCTTCTTCCTTGCTTACCTGTCATCCTCGATCTCCTCGTCCAATGGCTTGATTTCTTGGACTTCACCCCATCTTTTCTGCTCATTTTCTCACTTCGACCCAGTAACAATCACTGTGTCTTTCATGCAGTTCTCATTCTGCCTTTTCTTCCTCGATCTTTGCTTACTTCCATACTCAAGTCCCAACAGGCCTCCCAATTATAATAATGATTTTTTATTGTACTTGGCCACTGCAGAGTCGACCATCGGTATGGTATTTGTTCAAGAAGATGATATGCTCGAACAACATGTGATTTATTACTTGAGCTGAGTCCTGGTTGGGCCAGAACGCAACTATTCTCATGTTAAGAAGCTTGCATTGGAAGTAGTTCATGATGTCCAATGGTTCTATCATTATATTTCGCTTCATATGACCATCGTCATTGTCATTGTGAATCTGTTTCAATATATGTTGACACGATGAGTCAAGGGTAGAAATATCAGTAGATGGATTGTTATCCTCCTGGAATTTGACTTGGATTTTGTTTATGCAAAATCTAAAAAGTCACTGGTATTTACGGAACTCATTTTGGAACTTCCGGTCGAATCAAGTGATGTTACACCCGAAGAATCGCCTATTAAAGGAGATCTTTTTCTAATCGCATCTTTAGACCCCTTGTATGGATATATACTAGTCTATGTCTATAATTTGAAGTGTCCTACTTCTGCTTCATGGTATGAGTGTCGGCGAATTCGTCGTTGTTAATCACTCTAGGAAACTCTCCTAGGCTGTAAGTCGAAGATGCCTGGTAACTAACTCTTTTTGAGAAATATTTTCTTAATAATGTGTTGGGGTTTTGGATCAAGATGAATATCTGAAACTCTGAGTTATATCCTCAAGACAATATTAACTATAATCATGCTATACAAGGCCTTCAAGAGCTATTGTCAGATAAGTTTGAATAACAGGTGGATGAGAAAACTAATCAATCAACCAGAACATATATAAAACCATATATATATGATGGGTCGACAAACTAGCCAAGGATGCTTGTGATTCTTGCTTAATAACCAAAAGTAAGATGATAGTTACCAGGGTCATTAAACAGAGACAAAAGAATTAATTCCACTCATAAGCATAGAGATAGATAGAAGAAGGTCTGACAGTAACAAAGAAAGAAGCTTGATGGCTGCTATATTAAAGGAAGTGTCTCGTTACAAAACAATAGCATCTAGAATTCAAAATCCAACCTCTTGTTCTCCAAATGTCTTTGGCTTTATAGCCTTACAAGATGAAATCTAGATCCTTGAAAGATGGATCAAATTTTGCTAAAAATAGTCAAACCAAACAAGTGTAGGATGAGATCCTATAAAAATGGATCTGGAATTCTAAAAATGGAAAATCAAATCAAAATAGGAAAAGATCATATCTAAAGAGTCAAACTCTATCTTGATAGCCTCCATATCCTCCAAACTCTTTGATAGATGTAGAAAGCCTCCCAAGGCTGATGAATCACCATAAGAAATTCGAATTTGCCTCCTTTGGCAAAAAGACAGGTTTTCTGCTCATTAACTAGTTCACCATTTTCACTTTTCCACCTTCTTAACCATCAAATACATCAAGATAAAATCTAAAACCTGATGTATTTAATTATTATGCATCTTTAGAAACCAACCTCAAAAGATTTGGTTGAGAAAAAATGAAATCTGGGAAAAACTATTAGCTTGCTGCCCTGTAACAGGTTTCGGTGGTTAAGGGCATAAAAATCTGGGTCTGTTAACCACCGAAAAGCTCAGCTTCTAAAAATGTTTAAGATTTACAAAAATGAATACCCTGACAATTTGCTGAAGGTTCAAGGACTTTTTGGTGATGCTGCTCCTCGTACAGAGATGGAAACTTCAGTTTGTTGTGTAAGAGGTCCTGTTTCCTTTATGTCTATTAGTTTGGTTGTCCCATTGCTAGCTTGAACATTCTCTATCATGCTTTAATCTACCATGTGGACATGAGTTTGACACTGGAGATATCAGAGACTCATTGGGTTTATGGCACTGAAAATCTCCACTGAATGATGACATTCGACCAAGGGATGCCAAACTGTATGAAGGTGAAAACACATACAATTGCAAGAATGAGTTGCCATGGCTTTGAGGATCTGTTGCAGCTTGGTGCACTTGTGTTGTCACCTGAAGTAGTTGAGTATTGATTGACAATTACTTTTGACGATGAGAATGACCCTGCAATGAAATATTAATCTGCATCTGTGTGACCATGTGTGAAAGAACAAAAGGCTCTGAATCTACCACCCCTGGCAATGTGATCTCAGAAGCAAACAAATCATCAAGATTCGATGGGTTAATGTTGTTAAGACCATAAGTTATATATTTTCCAGAGGTGCTCCCATTCCCAAAATACAAACATGTAAATTCAATTTGAGTAGAGAAAGTAAGTCTAAAAGACAAACAAAGAACCACAAGTAGATAGAACTTGACTGTGATATTCTTCAAACTTCAAAGTGCAGCCACCCTATACTATTTCCAATTTCTTCCTTTGAAAGAGAATCTGCCATGGAGTTGAATTGATGATGAACATGGAAGCTTTTTAACCATGAAAAATTCCTCTTGAGTGTCATAATTTTATGATTCCAAGTGAGAAGAAAGAGAACATTTAAAAGAGACATGCCTTCAAATCAATCAATCACAACCTTCAAATCCCCTCCATCATAAGTTCTGGTAAATGTAAATGAGCACCAAAGGTAAATAAATTCCATAGTTCCAGTAATTCTACCCTTATATTTTTGCCTTTGAAAACGATACCAAAAATGATTAAAACACCTATTCTTATCTTATCCCTCACAAATAGCATTCAAATATAGCTTGATAATTCACCATTTATCCATTAGAATCGATTTCAAACCATTCGGATTCAAAAAATCCCGATCTGGGCAAAAACATTAGCTTGCTGCCCTGTAACAGTTTTGTAAAGCATTTTCTGACATCTGATATTGCGGGGAGATTTAGACTATATTCCCAAGCTCCAAGTCCAAATCTGATTGCACCATTGGAAAGCTTATGATCTGTAGTTAAAAATCGACTATTTTAACGTGCAAAATGAACATTCCACGGTTGAGAAAATTGATTTTTCCCAAAGGCATTTTTTCTGGAAATTTTGACTTTCGGTGGTTAACTAGCCCGAATTTTAGCCTGTTAACCATCGGAAAGCTCTTCTTTTGGTGGTTAATGAACCGTTTTTTAGCCTGCCTTAACCACCAAAACCTGAAATTTGAAATTTTGAATGCCAAGACCAAATCAAATGATTTTTCCAAGTTTGTATTTGAAAAGCAGACCATCTAATGCACCCAAAAAAATTTTGAAATGAAATTTTGGACCTGTTCTTATCTCCTAAAGATTACCAAAATGATGGTGCTATTTTGGGAGATAACATCTGGCTCCAGCTGGGATGGAGACCTCCCTGCGAGGTTTCCAAGAACCTAGTAGTTTCAATAGCCTTTTCTGTTGGGCATGGAGTCATCTGGCGGCCTTTGGCATTGGGCATGGAGTCAATTAGCCTGTGAAACCAATCTCTGAAAAATCCCAAGCTCTGTGCAACTGGTCTTTGAATACCTTCAAAACCTACCTTTATTCAACCAAGTTAAGTATTATTTCTGCTGCAAACTAGAAGAAAGAAATGCTCGAGCAACGAGCTTATTTCCTATTCCTACACTAACCAGCTTTTCCATTTGTTAAGTGAAATCATGCTTCCAATGAAGCCATGTCAGAAACTGATTTACTGAAATTATTCTTGATCTTATCCCAAAAAGTGATGGAAGCCATATCATGCAGAAATATAGTTGATAACAGAAACAAAATTGTCCCTTGTCTAACAAAAATGTTTTGATATTTATGCTGCTCATAGATTCCAAAAAGTTTGTAATAGGGTCATAAAAATCATGAAAGAATACTTCTTTGAGTTGTTGATCCAACTGGTTGTATTTAAGCTGATGATTATTGATCTCATTGTTGAATATAGGCTGCTCAAACCTTGCCGGAGAAGCATGTAGGATGTACTGTTGATCTGGACTTTTCATCTCCTCACCTTCTTTTCCATACTTGCTGCAATTCCCCTGTGTCTGCACATCTGAAAGTTGATGGGTGACCTTAGCATTTGTCACAGATCCGAAACTGTTGCCCATGAACATTTGCAAACTAAGGAAATCTGAACTCTTCAGGTTTTCTGAAAAGTATAGATCCATGAGAACTGCTACTGGATCCTTGAAAAGAAAATAAGAAACATGTTGCTTTTCGGGAAAAAGTTGCATGTCCATGGTAACCTCTTGCTCGGCCATGACTGTTCCTCTACAAGAAGAATGATCATCTTCTTGTCCTTTTGAGATCAACTCATGATCATCAAAAACTACAATTTCATTATCAGAATAATGCTGACAAGAGGATAACAAAATAGGATTTCCATCACATGGATTAGGCTCAGCTGAGAACATATAATTTATTATGCAATCATCAGTCATCATAGGCTCTTCTTGATTTACAAATTGATCATAAGCTTCACAAGCATACCTATCTCTAGAATATTCTGCCAATGTTGACGAATTCAGATCCGCATCTGAAATAAGCTCATATGCTTTCTGTTGTTCTAAATCTGGTTCATACTCATTACCTCCCTGCTCAATATCTGAACCATACTGTCATTGTTTTTTCTCATGTGCAAGAATATTGTCAAAGTCAACTCACTGTCGGATCCTCCTGGAAGCACGAATATTCTCCTCCACCTCTTGAGCGTCTTCAAACAAGTTCCCTAATGATGAAGATTTACTTTCTAGCAAGAGAAGGACAAGTTCATTATGCTGAGCCATAAGATAATATATCATGGCAGCAATCTGAGTAGGCCGAATCTCCAATGGGATGTCGTAATAAACATGGTAAAACCTTCTATTGAAAACAAGCAAGGCTTCATCTTGCTCTCGTTTCAAAGCATAGAAATCAGCAAGGTATGAATCTAAAGATTTGTAATTGCCCCAATACTTCAGTAAAGCATTACAAAACTCAGTCCAAGAGCCAATTGAATCAGTTCTCAGACT